>JAMXBC010000392.1:0-23610 GCA_024138005.1 Lumnitzera racemosa
AAAATTTATCTTATTTCCATAGAAAAATAAATTAAAAAAAAAAAAGGGATAAGGAAAAATTCTTCTAAGAAGAAAAACATAGAAAATCTATTCATTGATGATGATAACTTCAAGCTTTATTGACTATTCCGCACATTTTAAATTTTAAAAAATTCAAAAAAACTCAATTCAAACACTCCCTTCCCTCCCCCTACTTTCTCAAATACTTAATTCAACTTCAACAAAGAGAAAAGATCATCAAACAAAAGCATAGTCTACAATAGAATTGATAGAAAAGGGAAAAAGAAAAGATTAGAATATGAACTACAAAGTTTCTAAATAATGCCCAAACAGCACTAAGAAAAACTGCTTAAAACCTTACTTTTGATTCAACAAATAAGAACAACTCCATAACCCAAACTTTACCTTCTCTCTCTAAATTCAAAAAAATTTAAATTCTAGAAATTCAAGTTTTAAAGAATACAATAGATTGAGACCTCATTATTAAAGACATGAAAATCCAATGTTAATTTGAAAATCTAAAAAGTATATGGCTAAAAAGACCAATTTGACATCCCAATTTAAAATCATAGTCAAAGTCTTTATTATAAAAGGAAATGTTACAAGAACTCTTATGTCTTCCATTTGGAGACCTTTAAATTCCTCATGACTTATGGCAATTCTTAATGTCCTTGTGTTGTTGCAACATTTTCCCCAGTTTTTTGGTTTTTTAAAAGTGACATATAAGGCCACAAAAAGAGGGTCGTAAGTTTTTGGGTTTAAATATATAGTTTGTTCGCAAATAAAAGATTTTGAGTGAACTTTAGCACTAGAAAGGACATGATGATGTGCTAGACATGAAGAAACTCTTACTAATCCTAGAGTATTGATAGTTTAACACTTACATCAAGCTGTTTTATGAGATTTGGTTTAGCCAAAGTGTGTTTATTGTTAGTGGAGGTGTATAGATTCGATTAAGGTGATCACATGCATGCAATAGGGCGTTAGGTGTTTTTTGTAACTTTGAGGAATAGCATAGAACACTTGTAAGGGATGATTATGAGAGAATGAGATAGGCAGAGAAATAAATGATCTCAAGAGGCTCAAATGCATACATAAGAGGGTAGAGGAGCTCACTAGCATAAAAACCCCCCTAGTAGTGAAGAGAGTCCCTTGTGTTCTCAAATTTTCAATTACTTGATGCTTTTTTGAAGAAGATTCGATAGCATGATGACATTTGTGTAGAATTTTTCCCCAAATAAGGAGGTGCCCTAGGAATTTTTAATAGCTAGCCATCAATTTTATCCATTAGATTGTGATGACGATAAATGATTGATATTAACCCTTTTTAATAATGCTCTCTTAATGGGCTGATTTTTGTATTTTTGCTCTAATTTAAGGTCCCCTTTTGAGTGGATGAGCCTTCTTGAGGAGTTGAGAGTGGATTAATTTTTCTTATTCCAAGCCTATCATACAAAATTTTCTAAATTATCCTAATTTCATGGGTTGACTCACTTAGTGTTGTTGCCTTAGTCTAAAGAATCAAACCCAAATTGATATAGACCTCTACATATAACAATGATGAAGAGCGAGCCATGTGATTAGTAAGCCTTGCTTTTACTATCTAATAATTGATATTGTTATTCAAATCATTAAAACATAATATAGGATTGGTATGTAAACCCCAAAGCCAAGTCAAGTAACCGTAGGATTGAACTTGAAACCCCAAAGGGTTTTGGGCGATCGGTTAAAGGATCCGATCAAACCCAAAATTAGAAACTATTTGATAGGAATATTAGTAAAAATGACCCTGTAAACTTAAATTTAGAAAGTAAGTAGTAAAATAGGAGACTAAAAATTTTTTAAAATTTTTAAGCTAAAACTCAATTATCGAAAAGGCAAAAATGTCATGAAAAAAAAAGAAATTACTAAGATAAATTATATGTGTACAAAAAATTTTGAATGACCAATTAATTTTTGGGAAATTTTCACGTTTACCCACATTATTTATGTGTAAAAAAATACGCGTAATTGCTAAAATAGACCAAAAATTAAGTAAATAATTAAAGAAAAATCAAAATAACTGTAAAAAAAAAAAAAAAAATCGAAGGAGAGGTCTGAAACTGGTCAATTGGACTGAAAAAAAAAAAAATTGCCAAAAAAAATGTCCCAAAACTAAAACCCTAAAATAAAGGGAAATGCAAAATCACATCAAATTAATGCACATTAATTACTATGTTGTCTTAAATAAGGAAAAAATTTCACAGAAGACATTTGGACAATTTGTAAATCGAAAAAAAATAGAAACACAAAAAAAATCGGAGAATTTAGAAAAAAAAATAAAAAAAAAAACTGTGCAGATTAGAAAGGGGAACGGGAACCACCCCCAAACCCACCGGGACCAAACCCCCACCACCCTATAGGCCGGTCTGGACCGGCCGACGGGGTTTGGACCGGTTTTGGACGGCCAAAAATCCTTGCCCGGTTAGTCATTTACTCATCCCGATTTTTATATAATTTTGAAAAATTAGTTTTTTTTGCCCAAAAATTTGAAACTTGTTATTCTGGGGTTTTTTTATTGTATTGATTTGGGAAAAATATTGATTTAGTTTAATTTGTCTGGAAATATGGGGTTCTTAAGAAATCGAAAAAAAAACCGAGCATGATTAAACCGGAAATTAATAAGCTTGGGGATGTATTTGGGGAAAAAAATTTTTCTGTGAACTCTCACATGTTTTAAAAAAAGTGTATGAAGCCTTTTTTTAAAATTAATTTTCAAAAATTTTTTAAATTTAAATTTTTTACCCCAAAAAATGGGGGTAAAATTGAGTGATTTGGGTTTAATAGGAAATTTTAAATGTTAATACTTTTTTGGATCTTGATTAGATGTTTAAAGGGAAATTAATCCTGCGGGAACCCTAATCCTAGTTTTTAGGTACAATTTGGTTAATTGGGAAAAATTAGGTAAAGAATATAGAAATTGGAATGTGAAAATAAAAATTACTAAATTTAAAAAAAAAAAATTATTTAGATAATATTATAATTAAAATGAAAAAAATAAAGGGAATTTAATATTTAATTTTAAGCAAATATCTTAAATGTAAGTTTTTACCCTCGGGAATAAATCCGATATCCCAATTAGGGTTAAGTGTTACGAAATAGTTAGAATCCCAAAAATTTAACCCAATAGGATATTTGAATACCCGAGCAAAAGGGTGATTAATGTACATTGGTTTCGAGCTAATTACCCCTAGGAATTAAAACTGAATCTATTTTGGGAAACCCGAACCCCCCGAAATAAAATAAAACAATTTATTGTACTTTGTCGTTACATGAGGAAAAATGATTTTATTTTTAAAAATTAAAAATAAAACCATAAAAATAAGTACTAAAAGGCCTTTTAAATTTATAGGACCCCCAAAACAAATCAGCTCGCAATTTTGAGGATCGACGCCGGCAAATTCATGTAAGTTGGGTTATTGCTTATTGAAATGGTATAGTTTTGTGGCTCGGAGATTAGGCTTGTATTGTTGTGATTGAAGTAGTTGCGCATGTTGATGTATCTAAATTCGTGGGGAAATTTGTGTGGGGTGTTTTGTGATGTTAAATTTGTGGGTCTTTTTGAACACCCAACCGGGAATTTTAATTTTGTCCCCGTAAAACCGAAAACTCAGCATTGAAACCCGTTAGGAGATCATAGGACTCCCCAAACCCAAAATACCGCCCCCTTCAAAAAGGGGATAGCGCAGGATTGAAAAGGGTCCCTTCTTCATCCTCATGAACAAAGTGACAGGAGAGGGGGGTCGGGCGGGGGTGAAGTCAATGGTTCGAATTGTCGCGGAGGAGCGGGGTTCCATTGCACAAGCCTGGGTTTGGTTGTAGCTGCTGCATAACGGGAACCCTAAACCCCGGGATCGGAGCGGTAAAATTTCTCTGATTTCAAAAACGGACCGGACTACGTGTGCATGACACTTGATTGTTGCAATTGATGAAAATAATTGTTTGAAACCCTGTTTGTGCTGTATGCATTCATGAGTTTAAATTCAACTTTACTGAGCTGTATTTGTCATACCCTTATGTCCTTTTGCGGGGTTCTGTTTGTAATCTTTCGGTCCTGCCGCCCTACAATTATCCAAAGGTTGTCTTTTGACGCCAGGGGTGTGGGAAATCAATTTACTTGTTTTAATGTGAAACAACTGACCTTGTTTTAAAGGGATGAAGACTGTTAGTTTTCTGTAAATTATAAAAATGTAGTTCTTATGAACTTCCTGGAAGCTCTGTGGATTACTTATATGATTATCTATTTTTTAATAGTAATTTGAGTTACTAAAATCTATTTGTGTATAATCATTAATCGAACTGTTTACTTCAAGCGAGGGGTCTCGACGCCTTGTGTGATTATCTCTTAGTAGGAAAGTGAGGCCAGTTTTACATAGAGTGGTTTACACGGCGGGATGTTGCGACCTCGCGACTTCGGGTGTAACAGTTCTGGGTTGGTATAGAGCGAAGTTTTAGAAAACTCCTTTGAAGCGTCATCCCTTAAAAAGAAATAGCATTAAGGAATGTTGAGAGTGGGAAATATTAGGTGGACGATAAAAGTTTATAACATAAATAATTTAAATCTTTAACATAAAAAATATAAATTTTGGTTTTTTAATTATAATTACGGGGTCGAAGGGGAAAATAGTTCATATTTGGGTTTGGGTTTGGTTTAAATGGGAAGACCCCCATTTTTTATAGGTTTGAAATTAAAAGGGTTTGAGGAACTAGTGTTTGGAAAAAATTTAGGAGGGTTTGATGAGATCATCAAAAAGTTCCATGATCGGATGGCTATAGTTAAAAGGGATGAGTGGGCAGGGGGAAAATGACTTAGGCCCCCAGTATAATAAATACACTGTTTTAGCGCTTTTGAGCGAGATTTTTTGGGAAAGAGGGAATTATAACCTGATGATGCCCTTAGGTTTTTCCCTAGGTTGGGGTGGGGGACCATACCCTGCCAGTATTGACACCCCCTTTTGATATCCCTTACATCCTAACATCCCCACCAGGGATCATTGTTTGGTTTCCACAGTTTCCCGGCCTGCTGGGATGGTATAAGTCCCTTTGAACTTTAGCCCCGAACCTGAACCTGAAATACCAGGACCACCCCAGAAAACCCACCCCCAGTTGCCCCCCAAGAGGTGAAGTTCATATAGAGGAAGACCCTGGGGGGCCCCAAAGAAGAAAAAGACCCCAAAAGAAGCCCTGAAGGGGAGCAGGAAAAGGGGGTTTAAACCTGGTGTAGACCTACATGCTTTCCTGCAGGTGATTGCAGACACGGGGAGGGGATAGGAATGGTAATCCAGTTGATCGGACGATGGAAGTACAGGGGTGATTGTGATTCCAGACTCCAGAGATAAATATATAGACTCTGCATCGGAGAGTGGATGAGGACCTTCATTGGAGGCCTATGGATTTATGATCCCTTTGTGGGTAGTGCTACGGATTCGAGGGGGGACTAGTTTAGTTGGAGATGACATTTTTGTTAGGTAGATTTTTGGAATGATCCAGTAGAATTTTTGATGGATATGAGTTTTTTGGACCTTTGATGATTTCGATTTTGATGTATCTTTTTGACTTTTGATGACTTTTTAGTTTTGGATCAAGTTAGGTGTATGTTGTAAAATTTTTGATGTCCCTTTTGTCTTGTACAGTTGTAAAGCGAGTCTGTATAGATGATGAAGAAATGGTAATCGGTTGAAAATTCGTGTATGTATTTGAAAGTTTACGAGTTGTTTTTTTTTTTTAAAGTGTAATAGTGATGATGTAAGGTTAATGAAATATTAGTGAAATTAGATTTCTAAGACGTTGACTTTTTAAACTATTGTCATTACTATTTGATATGATAAATTTTGCAAGCATTTATTTATTTTAAATATTCTCTAAAAAAAAGGGGGGAAACTATGATGATATGAATGCGGACTATATTTAAACTAGTAAGTGATTATGGCTGAAGCTGGAAACGGAATAATCAAGGAAAATGAAGGGAATCAAACCCCTCCCCCCGAGCACCATCACCACCAAGAGAAAAAACATAGACAAATTTACCTCACCCCCTCCCAAGAAATACCCCTTTTGGGGCAAATATTGCCAGTATGCATCGATGATGAGACAGCAAGGAAGTTATTAAACACTTATGACTGGTGGTAATGTGGAAACAGAAGACCCCAAGAAGTTGAACAACGAATAGGCCCCCAAAGATTTAAATAAACTTCATGGTTTAAAAAACCAACTGTTTTTTGAGGGGGAAGGGTGGGCCAGATGTGGTGATGTTGGTTACCCCAAAGTTGAACGGAGTTTTGGGTTTTTAGGCCCCTGAATCCCAAAGTTATCTTTGTACTTTCATGCTAAAGTTAGCGGGGCAAGAGTATGGGGGGACTCGAGAGAAGACAATTGGAAAAAAACTTTGATTGGCAAAAATTTAAAGGAGGAATTCGGAAGGATTTTTCCCCTCAAGTATCCAAAATAGAATGGTACGAGACCTATTTGAACTAAAGAAGGGGGGGTTGAGTGAAACCCATATGAGACTGAGTTCAACAGATTTTTACAATAGTACTGGTTTATAGAAAAATTTTTAGAGTTGAAGAAAGAATTTTTTCCCTTTTACTGGATTTGCCCCCACATGTGTTGCAGCGCTGGATTTGGTTTTACCACTTACAATGAGTGGTAGATAAAGAAAGGCAATTGGAAGTAATGTGTGAGGTGCAAGCAATGTGGATCAAAAGATTAATAGAGGTTATCGCCCCGGACCATCTTTTTTAAAAAGATCATATCCTGGTCCCTCTATAGAAATTCGGACTGAAAGAAGGAGCCGTAACTCTGGCTAGAAACCCCCACGCAGTCACTCCCGAGTGGAGTTTTTTTTGAAAAGGGAGGGTAATGTAAAAAGTGGAATTTGGGTGCAAATCTTTTTAAAGAAATTGTACTAGCTAAAAGGGAAATGTTTTATATGGGAGCCCAAAACCATGTGCTAAGAAATGCCCAAAAGAAAAATTTGGTAAAGTGTAGTAAGTGGGGTAGAAAGGGTCTTTCTCCAGATACTGTCCACGTTTTAAAAGGGAGCTAAGCGAACGAATTTTTTTGATAACACCCTGCAGCTCGTATCTTTGTTTGGAGGATATGGAAATTGAGGAAAATGGGATTTTTCGGATTTTAGGGAAAGAGAAACCCCATGACGATGTGGGGAGCTCATGGGAGTGGAAAGAAAAATGTAAAGGATTGTAAGGGTATGTACTCAGCTATTTTTTTTAAAAATAATTTAAGTGTAAATTAAAAAAAATCTTTGCATTTTAAATTTATGAATGTTAGTGTAGTTGGTAACCATTAATAGAAATTTCCGGACATGTGGAAAAAGGGAAAACCTGCTTTGGGGTTTTTGATACCGGGCATCACATTCCTTTGCAAGCCAAAATTTGTACATGAACAAAAAAATTAGTGTGGTTACTGTTAATGAAAACTTATAAAGTTAGAACACGATGGGGAGAAAGTAAAAACCCGGGAGTAGTAGCAGTGGAAAATAAAAATCAAGAGAAGGTATCCTATAAGTCTTGTGAATTCCCTTTAAAAGGTTACGATGTAATGTGGGAATAGATTGGTTTTTAAAGAAAAAAGCCTTTTGGGATGTAGGAAAAAAATTGTCGATTTTAAAGAGGGAGAAACGATTTTTAAAGGGAAAAGCCGGGGGAAGTAGGTTGAATATATCAGTGATGGAGATATGTGATGAAAAAATTTGAACAAGAGTAAAGGAGGATGTTTGGGATTTTGTTGGGTGTTTGCTGGGCAGAGAAGGAATCCCCCAGGTAGCAGACATACGGGTTGAATGAGTTTTGATGTATTTCCGGAGGATTTCCCGGGGGTTAGCTCCACCCGAGATTTTGGTTTTCTGTAAAATTTAGTTCCTGGAACTAAACCCTTTTTCAAAACCCCCCATATGGGATGTCCCCCATAGAACTTCAGGAACTAAAGAAACAACTTAGGAGCTTTTGGGAAAAAAATTTTATTGCCGGTGTCTCATCGGGGGGAGCACGGTATTATTTGTGAAAAAGAAGGATGGTATATGAGATTGTGTATAGACTATGGGGAGTTAAAAAAGTTACCATTAAGAATAGGTATCCGCTACCTCGTTTGATGTTTTGTTTGATCAACCCAAGGGAAACGTGTTTTCTAGAAAGATTTAAAATGGGATACATCAGTTACGAGTTAAGCCGGAAGAGTGCATAAGACGTTTTAAAAACCATATGGAATTTGAATTTTGGTGAGCCTTTTGGGCTTAACGAATCTCCGGCTGTATTTAGGGACTTGATGAATCGTATATATCAACCATTTTTGGAAAATTTTTTTGGGGTGTTTTTGAGAATCTTGATTTACTCAAAAAAAAGAAGGAGCTGCGGAAAATTTACGATTGGCTTTGCAGAATTTAGAGAGAATCAATTGTATGCCAAGTTAAGTAAAGTTTTTTGGTTGGATGGATTGCTTTTTTAGGTTCATATTTTTTTGGTAAAGGAATCTCTGTAGACCTGATAAAGGAAAGCTAATGGTTTGGAAGCAACCAAACCACGTGATGAGAAAAGGAGTTTTCTGGGTTGGGCGGGTTTTACTATCGAGGGTTCAAAAAGGATTTTTCCAAAATCGCTAAACCATTGCCGATTCCCCCAGAAGGATGTAAAGTTTAAAGGGGGGAAAGAGGTGAAATGAGTTTTCAGGGTTGAAAAAACATGGTTACAGCCCCAGTGTTAACATTACCTGTCCGGATAAACCTTTATAATGTGTCATGTGTTTCACGAAAGGTTAGGTTGTGTATTGATGAGGATATAAAAGTTGTTGCATAGCATCAAGAAATTAGGCCAATGGAGGAATTCCCGCTCATGATTTAGGTTAGAGCTGTAGTTTTTTGCCTTAAAAATTTGGGACATTATTTTTTATGGGCAACGGTGCGGATTACATGATCATAAGAGTCAAAAATCTTTTTACTCAGAAGGAGTTAAATTTTAAAGGCAAAGAAGGTGGTTGAACTGATTAAGGTTTATGATCTAAAATTTAAAATTATCACCGGGAAAAGGGCCCAATTTGGTGGAGATGATTAAGTCGAAAGAGTTATGAACAGGTTGTTTTACTGTTAACACCTAAATATGAATTAGGCAGAATTTAAAATGTGCAAATTAGGTTTGTTGGTGTAAACCAAATAGCCAGTTAATGAACGGGAATTGAAACCCTACTTTTTTTGAGAGAACAAGCAAAAGCAAGAGGGGACAAGGGTCTGTGGAGATAAAAGAAAATTAAGTAACGGACGCCCCTGACTTTAAGGGGTTGATAAAGGGTTTTAAAAAAAAGTTTAGGGAAGAATTTTGGTCCCACAAGATAGCTTAAAGAAGAAATTTTTTGGATAAAGCCCACATTACGGGTTATCTGTGCCCCCGGGGAAAAAAAATGTACCAAGATCTAAAATCAGATTGGTGGAAGGGGATAAAGGGGAAAAGTGGCACGATGATCGAATCCTTACATGCCAACAATCAAAGCAGAACACCAAAGACCGGGTGGATTATTGCAACCTTTAGAATCCACGATGGAAAGGGGATCAATCCATGGATTTTGTAGTACCCTTACAAGGACTAAGTTGGTACGATTCTATTTGGGTAGTCGTGGATAGATTAAAAAGAGTGCAATTTTTACTTATGGGACGGGTGATCAATGGAAAAGGGGGTTGATGTATGTTCGAGAAATAATAAGATACTGGTGTTCCTGGGTATTTTTTTCCTGACCGAGATAGTCGGTTTGTACCCAAAATTTGGGGAAAAGCTTAAAAAGGCTTTGGGTACAAAGTTGCATTTTGGGCAGCCTACACCCAAAAAAGACGGGCAGCAAACAAACCCCCCGATTCAAACTTTAGAAGTATGCTCGAGCTTGTGTTTTGGGTTTTTGGGGGGGTTTGGGGATAAATATTACTTTGATAGAATTTCCCCTACAATAAAGTTTCATGCAACGATACGATGGGCCGTATAAAAGCACTATATGGGAGGAAATGCAGATCCCCCGTTTTGGTCGAAGAATATCCCAGATTGACCAGACAGATAAATCAAACGAGTGAGAAGATTAAGATTTCGACAAGGGATGAAGGGAAGCTCAGGAGTTATAAAAGTTGGGCGTTTTGAAGAAAAGACCTTGATTTGAAATGGGTGATCATGTTTACTTAAAAATAAGCCTTCAAAGGACTTAGACGGTTTTGGTTCAAAGGGAAAACTGAGCCCACATACATTGGCCCATTTAAAGGTTGGGAAAAGGTTGGAAAGTATGTACCGAAAAGCTTTCCCCCAAAGCTATCAGGCTACATAATGTTTTCCCTGTACCCATTTTAAAAAATTCTTTAAAAACCCGAATGAATAGTGGAAATAAAGCATGGAGTTAACGAGGAATTTTCAATGGTGAGACAACCTAAAGTTTGGGGACCGGGGTTCAAAATTTAAAGGGAACAGAGATAGGGAGTACTTTAAGATTCAAGGAATGAAGGCCAGTTTTGGAGATGAGGGGGAACCCAAAAGCTGCGAGATGGAGCGTACCATGGTTTTTTCTGATTTCCGGGTTTAGTAAAATTTAAACATTACTGATTTAGTAAATTTAAAGTTTTAAATTAGATGTACAGAATTTTTGAGGACAAAACTTTTTGAAGGGGGGTGGAATTGTAAGCCCAAAACCCAAGTCAAGTAACCGTGGATTGAATTAGAACCCAAAGGGTTTAGGGCGATGGGTTTAAAAGGCCGATCAAACCCAAAATTAAAAAACTATTGATAGGAATATTGAAAAAAATGACCTTTTTAAATTAATTTAGAAAGAAAGTAAAAATAGGAACTATAAAAATTTTCAAATTTTAAGCATAATAACTAAAATTTATCAAAAAGGGCAAAAAAGGCATGAAATAACTAAAAAAATTCTAGAAAAAATTTTTAATGTGTACTAAAAATTTTTAGAAGACCAAATTAATTTTTTAAATGTTCACGTGTCCCCTCAGTATTTCGTTAGTTTAAAAATACGGAAATTGCAAAAATAGACCAAAAATTTAAAGTAAATAATTAAAAAAAAATACAAAAAAACTGTAAAAAAATAAAAAAAAATCAGAAGGAGAGGTCTGCAACTGATCAAGTGTGACTGAAAAAAAAAAAAATTGGGGAAATAAAAATGTTTCCCAAAAACAAAAAGCCAAAAACAAGGAAATAGGCAAAAATCACATCAAATTAAATGCACATTAATTATATGTTTGTCTATAATAAGGAAAAAATTCCAAAAAGCATTTGGAAAATTTTAATTGGGGAAAAAGAAAACAAGAAAATCGAGAGAAATTTAAAAAATAAAATAAAAAAAGAAAACTGTGCAGTTAGCAAGGTGAAGGGAAACCCCCCCCCACCCTGGGACCGAACCACCCCCACCCCCCTCCCCTGGCAGCGTCTGGCCCGGCCGACCCCCTTTGGCCCGGTTTTGGCGGCCAGAAATCCTTAAACCGGTTGTCATTTACTCATCCCGATTTTTTTTAAAATTTTGTAAAATTATTATTTTGCCCAGAAAATTATGAAATTGTTATTCTGAGGTTTTATTGTTGTAGATTTGGGAAAAAAATTTGATTTGTTTAATTATTCGGGAAATATGGGTTTTAAGAAATCTTAAAAACCGAGCATGTTTAAAACCCGGAAATTTAAAAATAAGCTTGGGATGTAGTTTGGGGTCAAAATTTTTCTGTAGAACTTCACATATTTAGAACAGTGCTATGAAGTTTTTTTTTTTAAAAAATTAAATTTTTCGAAAATTTTAATTTAATTTTTAGCCCTAAAATGAGGTAAAATGGTGATTTGGGATTAATTGGTAATAAAAGTTAATTACTGATTTGGATCTTGATTAGATGAAAAAGGAAGTTAATCTCTGCAGGGGAACCCTAACCACTTTTGGTACAAATTAGGTTAATTAGGGAAATTAGGTAAAGAATATAGAAATTGGAATATGTAAAAAATATAAATTACAAATTTTTAAAAAAATAAAGTTATTTAGATAATTTTAAAATTGAAATCAGAAAAAAAAAAATCGGAATTAATATTTAATTTTAAGCAAAATATTTTAAAAAATTAAGATTTTTACACCTGGGGAATAAACCCGATATCCCAATTGGGGTTTGGGGTTTCCCAAATAGTTAAATCCCAAAAATTCGACCTAGGTTTTTGAATACCCGGTAAGGTGATTAATGTCACTTGGGTTCGGCCTAATTACACCTAGGAATTAAAATAATCTAGTTTGGAACCAAACCCCCCGAAATAAAATACAACAAAATTTTTAGTACTTGTGGGTTTTCAGAGGAAAATGAGTTAATTAAAATTTTAAATAAAAATCCATAAAAATAAGTACAAAAAGACCTCTTTGAATTTAGGAACCCAGAAAAAAAATCACTCGAAATTTTGAGGATCGAGCGACCGAGCAAATCATGAAGGGGGTTTTATTGCTTATGAAATGGTATAGTTTTTAGTGCCGGAGACTTAGGCTTGTATATGCTTGTGATTGTAGTAGTTTGCGCTTTGTATGTATTGAATTCGTGGGGAAATTTGTGCTGGGGGTGATTTTTGACTGTTTGAATTGTTGTGGTCTTTTTAAACCCCCTAACCGGAATTTAATTTTAGTCGACCGAATAAAAAAAAACGTCATGCATTGCAACCCGTTAGGGGATCATAGGACCTCCAACCAAAAACCGACCCCTTCGAAAGGGATAGCGCGGGATTGCAAAAGGTCCCTTTTTTCATCCTCATCGAATAAGTGACGGGAGAGGAGGTCGCGGCGGGGGGAAGTAAAGGGTTTCGAAGGTATCGCGGGGGAGCGAGGTTCCCCCCTTGCCAAGCCTGGGGTTTGGTTTGTGAGCTCTGATAACATGGAACCCCCAAACCCGGATCGGACGGGTAAAATTTCTCTGATTTTCACAAGGACCGGACTACGTGTGCGATGACACTTGATTGTTGCATTGCTTTGAAAAAAATTTGTTTGTTAATCCTGTTTGTGCTTGTATGCTTTCAGAGTCCCAATTCAACTTACTGACTTAGTTGCTCTACCTTATAGATTTTTTTGCGGGTTTTTGTTTTTGTAATCTCTTCGGTACCATCCCGCCCTAAAATTTTATCCAAGGTTAGTTTTGACCCCCAGGGGTGGGGGGATAAAGTTATTTTGCTTAATTTAACCAGACTGCCCTTGTATTTAAAAGGATAAAGACTGTTATTATTCTAAAAATTAGTAAACTGTGTTCTTATGAAAATTTTCCCGGGGAAGCTCTGTGGCTTACTTATTTGATTTTCATGTTTATAGTTTTTGATTACTCATAAATTTTTGTGTATAATCATTAATCAAACTGTTTACTTCAAAGCGAGTGGTCGTCGACGCCTTGTGTAGATTATCTCTATAGTAGGAACTGTGAGGCCAGTTTTCTATCATAGAGTGGTTTACACGGCGGGACTGTTGCGACCTCGCGACTTCGGGGCGTAACAGGATATACCTACAAAATGAAACCATGTTTGCTAATGTAACTCCATACTTTGCTTCCCTTCCATAAACTTCATTAGCTCTTGGCAAATAGATTGAACAATATGTAGATAAACTATTTGAGTTCCAACCCAGTATTTGTTGAACTCCCTTCAACTATATTAGAAACATGATCAAAAGAAGTAGTTAGTTTAAGTCCAATTTACTCTACTGTATAATGACAAGTTGCAACCTTATTTTTCATTATCTTCTTCCCTTTATATTAGTTAAGGTATCCAATAATTCGAAAACATTCTTTATTGTAAGTATTTAGTTCAGCAATTCCCACAATAAGGTTTTTCCTCTACTGTTACCATTCTCTTTCTTTTAACCCTTTTTTTTTTAATCCCTCCATTTTGTTTGATACCATTTTGTTGTCTCTACATCATTAGATAACATAGCAATAACTTGTTTTTACATATCAATTTGTTAGATAAGATAAAAGGATGTAAGTGTAAGGCTTCCTTGTTGATATTTTTGTTCAAACGCTTCTCTTAAGCTTATTAAAAATACATGAGCTATTTTTGTGATTCAAATATATAAGCCCTTCTATCAATTTGCCAGTACAATAATCCATTATTTCCCATGGAAAAATGAGATTTCCATTCAACACATGCAATTTGTCCCAAACACGTCTTCAACTTGTTACAATGGACACTATGGTTTAATTCCCTTGTTAAAGAATAAAGATTACTAACTTCATGATGTAACTAAATCAAATGTTCCATTCAGTTGTCCATATTATCCATTAATCTCTTTCTACAATTTGAATGTAGATTGTACATACAAAAAAGTTTATGGACAAATCACTTGATATATAACTCAAGATCCAACATCAAATCAAGTAATCATATAGTACCCTTTTCACTAAGTCACTAAAATTCTTATTAGGCTTGTGATGAGAACATACTAGAGAAGAGAAATATATTAATACTTGCTTGCTCAAATATCACACGAATCATATGATTTTATATATTTGTAAAGTTGTTGTCATGAAGGTTTATATCAATAGAGCCATGATGCGAAAAAATAATGTGAAATTTATCATTGAAGTTACTAAAGAAAGTAAAGATAAAAAAAGAAGAAGAAATACTATATACAAACCTCTTGAAAAGTATCTACACTTATGTTGTCCTTAATTCTTTGTTGGTGCAAAGTTTGAAGCCTTCTAGGGTATATGAGTAGGTCGACGGGGCCTCGAGATGGTTGGATTGACTTGCACAAACAACACATGACTAAGTGGGCATTAGAGATTATCTAGTATGGACACTTCGAAAATTAAGTTAGCTTTAGAGGATAAGGGAGGGTAAAGAAAGAAAGTAAGAGTATTAGGCTTAGTGGGACATACCATTCTTAGGAGGATGAGGGCTATATACATATAGAGAAGGGAGAATTAAATGGAAGAGTAAGTGGAAAGGATCATTTCAGTAATTGGACTTTGGTCCAATTAATATCATAGACTGGCAGGCGAGTGATAGGGCCTAGAAATTGGGCCAAAATAAGGATGTTTTAAGGAGATATGACTTAGAAGGCTTAGAATAGAGACGTTAAACCCATCGTTCCAATCTTAGCCCTTGCTTGATTAACTCGTACACAAAAAATGAGGCTTAGAAGAAATACTTTTGAGCTTGTTTGGATTTTGTTTCAACCTCAAAGGAGCTATTTTAATTCATATATGAGCTATGGCCTTGTTTTGTAGTCGATAGGCTTATTATTTTATTATAAGCTATTAGGCTTATCCATAGCCCAAAGCCAAAGCCTAAGCTCATGCTCCATAAGAGGAGAAGGATTGAATCTCAACCGTTGGATCATCCAGGGCAATCCAACATATACCAGCAACATCAGATCTTAACTATCCATCTTAGAGTAATTTAATGGTTGAGATCTGCTAGTAAAATCTATAAATAAGACCCCCTCCTCTCATTTGAGGACATTTTGAGCATCAGCTAACCTGAGACAAACATAGAAACTCTATTAAAGTTACTCTATAAAAGATTGAATAAGCTACACAGTAAAGAATGAATCAAGAACATTCACAAAACATAAGGCTTCATCTTCTGTCATACATGCGCATAAGTGATCAAGTATGTTTGTTATTCCTCCCATGAATCTCTCCATTACATCCTTACACGTGTCATTAGGTTAAGTGATCTCTAAGATCGACCATCACATACATAGCAAGTGATCGATCGTTAATGGTAACCCCATCTACAGTAAGTAACCTATAATCCTGATGTCCCATCTTAGACCTTTGAGACTTGTATTGGTTGTACCTTCTGGTAAAGGTATGGTTATGTACCCCTCTTATGACTTATACTAGCCCTTTGCATTTAATGCTTTTATGGCCCTTATAGGGTTATGCATTAAGGTGGTAAGACATCATAAGGCCTAAGGATAAGGGTTGTATTTAGTTGTGGTGTCAAATTGTTATGCAACACCGATAGATTAGAGGTCTCTAGGTACTCTTAAAGTGGTTGACTTCAACAGGGGGACCTAGGCTACCAGTTCTCCCCCAAGGTTTAAGCTGTTTTTTCTCCATAGTTGGAGCGCCAAGTAACTAGGAAGAGTAAGTCAAGCCCCGTATTAAAGTTCGAGGAAGGATTAGGTAATACAGCTTAGGCTCGAAGTAGGTTAAGTGGGGCTTGGTGGCCCATGAACAACTAAATTTAGCTAATAGCTAATACTTTTTTTTTAAGTAAAAGAGAAGATTACATGATACTTATTCCTTTTCTTCTTCCAATATACATATTATAACTATAGAGAGTGTTAATAAGGTATTTGGACATGATCCCCTCTAACCTGTGTCAACCTAATTGGCTTATGCCTTAGGCTATGCCTTTATGGATTCGACTTCCCTATCCTTATGGCCAACCTCAACTTAGGCCCATTATATGGCTTACTTGACTACAGTGGTCACCAATAGCTAGAGACCGTAGATAAGGCCAAGTGACCGAGTCAACAACCACCTCTTGCATTTATGGACCACATTGGATTTTGTAACTCTATTACCAATTACTTTCGAAACATGACTTCTGCCACTAAATCCTCTCTAATCACCGGCTCCACTCCTCTATAAATACAAGACTACCATCCAATGGTAAATCACTTAACATTTTGTGTACTTGGGCTTTATCTTACTCCCTAGCATACTTGTTATCCTCTCTCTACACATTATTAACTTAAGCATTAGAGTGGCCATGTCGAGCAACCCTTTTGGTGTCCCTTGTTGTTTTTGTTTGTAAGCGCCATCAATAGCCCAAAGCCTAATCCCAATTAATCTTACCTGCTAAAACCAAAGATGACATTTGATGCCGTCTATAGGAAGCAAATCCAATTTCCTACCCAAATATACACTAAACACTCTCCTAAACACTACCCTCGATTGCCAATATGTCTCGCATCAATAATCTTAAAAATAACCAATTGGTGAACAACTAACCTACCAACAATTAGCCCTTAGTTATAGAGACACTTAAATAGCGCTTAGAGTGTGTGAAGCACTTGCTTGAGGAGTTTACTACCCAAAATAGGTTGCTTTACACTCATTTTGAGGATACCAAGAGGTATAGAAAACATACCTACCCACCTGAGGCATCTAATGGCTACAACCGGGCATGACAACCAATAGCAGTAGCAAAATGGTTGGGATCAACTACCTAATCCCCTAGTGTAGGAATAGCAGGCACGGTTTTATGGCCACTTGTGACTATACCCCTGCTGGCCATGAGTAGGTGGTTGACTCCCATGGAGACTGGAACTCTCTATAATGCATTAAGCTCACCTAGTAAAACAATGTCGTCTTCAATAAGTTTTGTATTATTGTATGAAGGCTCTCTAAATAGTAGGGAGCAAGGTAGCTGATGACGTTAGGCTAGTTGCGACAACAAAACCCCCTTCACAAGGGATGTCCAAGATGAAATTTTTCCCCTAAACAACAACTCTTACCTCAGACTAGTATAACGACACTTGTTATCCTGATGTTCACCTTCTCCATTTTCGTACTCTCATAAACCTCGGTGGTCATGGAGATGCTATAATGTGTAAGCTTTCCTAAGTGCTTTGAGGAAAGTAACTTGGACGTAGTCTAACCACCTACCCAAAAAACTTTATTGGCTCATTGATGAGCTAGCATGAAGGTTAAGTCTCCACTTCAGGGCTAACAAGCCTTAGTCTAAGGACACTTTGTCCTTGTACTTGACCAGGCAGAGTGAAGGGGAAACTTTGCGAGAATATGTAACCCAGTTCAATGATCCCTCAATTAGATGAGGAGTAGCAATGCATGCCAATGTAGCTCGGCATAAGACCCATAGGAGACTTCTTCCATTTTCTTGTGAAGAGTAAGCCAAAGAATCTAGTCGAATTCTGGAATAAGACCTAGAAAATACATAGACTAGGAGGACAACATCGGTACCAGGTGCAACACCAACTGAAGAGGTTAGGTAAAAAGAAGGATAAAGAAAGATTATTTGTAAAAGATCGCCTCAGAGGTAAGGTACCGAACAAAGCTAAGGGAAGGCTCGAGCAATAAGAAGCACCGAGCCAAACAGAACCACTTTTGCCTCCCATTTACACACGGTACATACCTTTGAATAGACTAATAGCCCATGTCTTCGCTAAGGTACGGAATAGAGCTTGTTGTAGAAGCCCCCTAAAATGCTGGGAATCCCAATTGACAAAAATTAGAAAAGTATTGCTAGCTCCAAAACGGCCGCAATCACACCATGATGGAGTGCTTCCGGATGAAGAACGCAATGAGTATGTTATTTAGCGGGCTACTTCAACAAGTTTGTGGCCCAAAGGTAGGAACAATGATCATTCCGATGATGATGAGGATAGGGTGCCTTAGAGGCAGCTAACCAAGGCGCCCGAATAGAGTAGATTGAAGATCGCTGCAATGATTAAGGCCTCGATGACCAAGCCTTCAATAGCATCATCAACATAATCATTAAGGGGCAATACCTAGGGAGCCAGCTAAGCACTAGAACTCAGCTAATGCCCCGTCTAAGGTGATGGCTATTAGAGAGAAGAGGTAGAAAATCGGCACTTCAATCTCTTTCTCCGATGAGGATTTGCAGGGGTAGATACCCTTCATCAAGATGACCTCATCATTGGGGAAAGAATTATAAATTTCGAGGTCCTTAAGCTTATGGTGGACACTTATAGCTCCATTGGCATTCTCTTTTTGCACACATATGAGAAGATGAGGAGCAAGTTACCTACCAAGATGAAACCCTATCACCATAATCACATCATCTTTAATGGGGGACCTATTCGAGCCAAAGGTGATATGGAACATAACTAAAAACAGATAAAGCCAGTGTAGGGATGAGTCCAAGCTTACTGAAAGCTTGAAATGAGTAATGGAACATATGTGAAAGAACAATAAAAGGAAAGTATAAGCAAACCCACAACAGCTCCAGATGATATGACACACCAAGAGAACTTCCAAAAACTACGGCACAGTTCAATATGATGCACAAGTTAGTTTGGTGAGGTTACTCGCCACTTAACCTTACTTAAGGGTTAAGATAAGAGTAAAATGGAGTAAGTAAACAAGTTAACGAAAGTAGTGTTTACAAACAGAGTAAAAACTCAGTATATTAATATGATGATAAGGTCATGTAGCTACATATACCATGAGTATTTATACTCGAGAAACTAGGGCAACTTGCCTAAAAATAGAAAAGACAAAAAGTGTAATACCCAAAAGAAGCAATGTACAAAGAATAATAAAGGATACAATGAAAAATACAACTAAAGTAAATATCCTCTATGGAAGATTCTATCATATGGTTGCTCGGATTCGTAGCTTGTTGTAGTTGGGTGACTCTCTAGTAGAAAAAGACAAATTCTGTACGATCAATTGGAATTCTACTAAGCCAAAATGTCGAGTAGGGGTACCAAGCAGAAGTTTTGGATAGAAGTGGACTCGTCCAAGAAGGATGGCTAAGGGTTTCGTGTAAGATAGATCTCTTAGCTTCTCGTACCATTGTTGCCAAGTAAGTAGTCGATTCGGTTAGGGTTGAGCAGGTACACAGAAGTTCAGCTATCATCGAGGCATTCTTCTAGTCGGCATACAATTTCTGAGAGATGTGCAATCACTCAGCACGGTACAAGGAGTTAATCGATAGTAAGGAGCAACTTGACTTCGGCAGGAGTCGACTGAAGTAAGAGGATTTGCCTCATTAGTCTTTCCAATCTTCGGCTTAATTGTAGGTTAAAGGCCTAGTAGCCTTACTCAAGTGTAGCCATACTAGGTCTCTAGACTGAAGCAGTTTCGACGTTCTTCCCTTAGCCTTTTCTCTCATTTTTCTAGCAGCTTGGTCAATTTGCTGAGTAACTTTGTCATAGATGTATTGTAGGGATTGTGCTCGGGCTCTTATATCAAGTCTTCTTGCTTGGATATGGGTACAAGGGTGTAATTGAGGGGCAACTTGGGATTAAAACCATAGACAACTTCGAAGAGGGTTTATTTAGTGTTATCACAAGTAGTTCAGTTGTAAGTCAATTCAACTACAGGCAAATAGAAGTCCCAATCAGCTAAATTCTTGCCTACTGCACCTTGAGTAAGTGATTCGAAAGTACAATTTACCACCTCTGTTTGGCCATCAGTTTAAAGGTGATAGGAAGTGTTGTTTAATAGTTTAGTCCCCATCTGTCACCACACGGAGTTCTCCAAAAATGGCTTAAGAACTTTAGATCTCTATTTAAGACTACACTTCTCGACACCTGTGTAATTGAATAATTTTTTGCAAAAAGAGATAAGCAATAGCTGAGGCATCATTAGTCTTAGAGCAAGGTACAAAATATGCCTTCTTACTGAATCTATCCATGACCACCATCGCAAAGTCTTTGCTTCGAGTAGTTCTTGGTAAATTTGAAAATAAAGTTTATGCTCAACTTAGTCTAAGGTCTGGTTAGGACAAGTAGAGGCATTGTTTTTCGTTGTTCGTTCGGCACTTGGCTCTCTTGCATATAATACAACCGTTAACAATTTGGTGTACGTCTGACCTCATTCTCGGCTAAAAGAACATTCATTCAGCAACTCATATATCCTTCTCTCCTTGAAATGTCCGGAGAGTCCTTCACTATAGTTTTCCTTGATAAGTAACTCTTTCATGAACAAGTTGACACGCACAATTTTCCACTTCTGAATAAGTATCCATTTTCTACATGATATTCGTCTACCATCCTTCCATCAGTATACCGCCTAAGTATAGTCCAAAGTGTGGGTCCTTAGAATAGTACTCTTTGATACTTACAAAACCAAACAACTTAGTCTGTAGTTCAATTAAGAGCACATGTCTTCTTGAAAGATTATTTGCAACTATGTTGCTTTTCCTTGTTTTATACTTGATTACAAAATTGAATCCCTTAAAGGGAATTTAAAATCCACCTTTCTTGCTGCTTTGATAACTTGGTCTAACTTCAAAGGTACCTCAGTGACTCATGGTTGGTATAAATGATAAACTCTTTTGGGCAATGGGTAATGCTGCCACATTTGAAGCGCTCAATAAAGCTAAGAGTTTTTTTTATGTATACAAAGTTGTTTAGATGAGGTCTTCTTAGCTTTTCACTATGTAAGCAATTAGTCAGCCTTCCTATATTAGGACAACGCCTACACAAATGCTTGATGTGTCACATTCCAGCCAAATATCTTCTTGAAGTCTGGTAAACCCTATACAGATGAAGAAGTCAGTCTTTTCTTCACCTTAACAAAACTTCTTCCTCTTTTTCTCACCATTTAAATTTTATTTCTTCTTCATCAGTTCAATAAGGAGAAAGAAGATGGAAACGAAATTTCTAAAAATCTTCTATAGAAGGATGCTATCCATAGAAATTTCTCACTTTAGCTTTGGTGGTCGAAATGGGCCACTTACAATAGCTTAGATCTTCTCATCATCTACTTGTAAGCCTCCTCCACCAACTATATAGCCTCCTCCACTAACTATATAGCCTAGAAACACCAATTCCTCTTGGCAAAAACAACACTTCTTTAGATTGTCAAATAACCTCTCAGCTCGAAGCATACTAATACGGTACAAAAATGTTCACTATGACTTGGCACGTCGATACTATAAGCTAAGATGTCATCAAAGTATAAATAAGACACATTTCCCTATCAAATTTCTCAACATGTGGTTTTATCAATCGTAGAAAGAGCTCAAGGCATTCGACAAGCCAAATAGCATTACCATCCACTTTTAGAGCCATGTTGATTTTGAATGCAGTTTTTTACTCATCTTTGGACCTCATCCAAATCTGATGATAGCTAGATTTTAGATTTAATCTTTTTTGAAGATTTGAGTCTACCAATTCATCCAGCATTCATCTAACCTAGGGGTGGGATACTATACTTAATCGTAATCTTGTTTATGGGTTTGGCTGTCAATATACATTCACCTGGTATCATCCTTTTTCGGCACCGAGAGTGCTGGTTTAAAAACATAAGAGTAAAACTCTCCTTTACATAACCCTTTTCTAGTAGTTCATTGACTTGTCTTTAAAGCTCATTTTTATAAGCTGCTGGTTTGTTCTATAAATCAATGTTGGGTATTAAGTCAATGTAATGCTTAAAAGCCTTTGAATGATGGCAAACCTTCCAGCAATTGTTTAGGAAATAGGTTGGCATATTTTTTCAAAATCTCCTTAACCTCTAGGGGGAGTTCACCCATTCTCTCAACTCTAATAATCACCTAACCAACATGAAGGTTGGCGCTTTGGTTTTAATAGCCTCTCGAAGCTCGGCTCTACTCATCATCAAAGTCTTCTTTTGATCCTTAAGCAAGTTTATCTTGCAATTTGCTAACTTGACTTAGCAACATAAAGTTTAACGTAATCTTCCTTCCATCCTTCTCGAACACATAAGTGTTCCTATATCCATCATGGATAACTCTTTAATCATAAAGCCATGGTCGGCCTAGTAGTATATGTGACGTATACATGGCAATACATTATAAAGAATTTCATCAAATAATTCCCAATCAAGAGTGACAATAATACTTACCGTATGACATGTAGTGCTCCCTTCTATTTGGCTAGTGCAACTTATATGACTTCGGATGTGGGATAGTCTGCAACTTCAACTTCTTGATTAGGTTGGCAGATGTTACATTGGTACAGTTACTGCTTGTCTACAACAAGTGCATACAACTGATCGATCACCTTGCATATGATATGGAATAAGTTCTCTCCTTAGTCCTCCTTTCGTGAGGATTCCAGACACATTGTACGTTGAACGATTAGGATCAATTGATCTAAGCCCTCAACAAATACATCTTCCTTAACCAATTTATTCTCTTGAGAAGTCTCTCTCTTAGGAATAGTCTCCTCCTTAGGTTTCCCATCGATATTATCCACTTCAAGATGTCTTCGATGACCATAGTTCGTCAAGCCATATGTCCTAAACCCTTGCATTTGAAACATTTGATTTGGCTCATCTTCCTTCCAGATCTTTACTCCTCCTTATATGTTTGAGTTGGCACATTACTGTCAGGTTAACCCTTCTGTTCATTCTTGACATCTGCTCGTCTAGTCATCCGGTACTTGATTAACTTCAATAGCTTCCTTGAACAAGTTGGCTTGACTGAATTGGTCAACTAGTTGGTGATCGGGTCGGCATTTGGCTCCTTCTCTGTCTTTCGCTCTCTGGGCTATTCATATGACCTTATCTACTGTAGTAAATTACTAGAGTTTCACAATGTCTTGGATATCACTCCTTAAACAGTAAGGAACCTAAAGACTATTCTTACTAATGGCTCCTTTACTTCATAGTGAATCATATGTATTTGACCTCTTGAACATACTCGTCAACAATTCAGCCTCCTTATCTTAACTCTTGAAGCTGAGCAAAAATATCCAGCACAAACATGTTTCCAAATATTCCTTCATCCCAGGCTAAGTATTAATCTCTCTATATCCTTTCTCGTCTTCTTATGACCTAAATGTTTTTCTATCACATGGCGCATATCTTGAGAACCAATGGGATAGGGAGTTGACCGGCAAGCAAGGATAACTTGGCCTCAGCAAGGTTAGCAGAGCAAGAATTTTAGCCCC
>JAMXBC010000393.1:0-23607 GCA_024138005.1 Lumnitzera racemosa
TTAAAGAAAAATTTTAAAGGGTAAAAAGGCAAAGGGGTAAAACTTTTGGAAACCTTAGTTTTGAAAAGAACCTAAAGTAGGTTCGTATGGGGTTTTCTTTTTAATAGGACAAAGGGGAATGAAAAGGAAATTTTTTAGGACCCCTAATCGACTGACGGGCCCTTAAATTGGATCCCCCATGTTTTCTTACGTTCAAAAAAAGCACAGGCTTGATTTTCCCAAAAAGGTTTGAACCCTATTATGTTAAGGAGACTTTTGGGTTTGGGTTTGGGGACATTTTGTTGAAACCCTTTTAAAAATTTAACTTGGATTTTACTTTATGAAAAGGGAAAATTTGGAATTAAAGCTTCCTTAATAAGCCAAAATTACTTTAAATTACATTTGTTAAAAAAAATAGTATCATTCCGTCCCCTAATTTATTTAAACCTAAAAATTAGTCAAAATTGTCAATTAGTTTTGATTTTAAAGGGGGGAAAAGGGCCCAAAGGGGAACTTAAAAACCCTTTTCCCTATGTGGCATCCCAAATTTAAAGAAACCCCCCACATGGTCTTTTTTAGCGGGAAATTAGATAAAATAAATCTTTCCCCATAAATTGGAATTTCCCGACTAGTTAACCAAAGGGTTTTAAAATTTAAAATTTCATACTAGAAAAATTTTCCCCCTTTGGACCCAACTTTGTTTTTTAACTCGTTTTTTGGGAAATTAAAAACCCTAAAAAAGCTTCATTTCCCCTTTGGGTTGACCTATCATTAAATGTAAAATGAAAATAAAAAGGCAAGTTTAATAGGCTACTTTGTTTGGGGGTTTTCCAATATTTTCTAACTTCATTAGAGCTTTGGGCCTACCCCAAAAAAGCCAAAACTAAATTGTTTAAAAAGTTTTAAACATCCTACTTTGGGCAAAAGTTCAAGTCGGTTTTTTTTAAAAAACAATATATCATGGGAAAAATTTAGGGAATTAACTCCCCAATTCAAAGGTAGTTTTCATATATTTTTCTCTTAAATTTTTAGTCAGGCCCAAAATTAAAAATTACAAATAAAAAAAAAAAACTATTATTTTTGAAAACCTTTTTTCAATTTAAATTTTTCCCTTATCTGTTCAAGATGAAACTTAAAATTTTTGTAAATGATAAAAAAGGATCAAAATTTTTAAAAATGAATAAAACTTAAGTCTTTGTTACAATAAAAAAATTTTGAGATTTTGTTTTTAAATCTTTTTATTCTTTTATATTTTTTTCCCTTTTAAATTCTTTTTTAAATGATTTTTTTTTTTTTTTTTAAATTATTTATTTTACAATGGTGCTATGAAAAAAGTCATTATTTATTTATTTTTAAATAGTTGATGTACTTAAAAAAAAAAAATAAAAAATAGGAAAACCCAAAATTGAAAGAAGAAAAGGGGAAAAAGGTTTAGATTTTTCCCACTTTTGGGTTTTTTATTTTCGAATAACAATAAATAATAGGGGGAACCCCTAAAAAAATTTTTTTTGCAGTTTTGAATATTAAAAAAAAAAAAGGAAAAAGGGAAAAAGTTCAAAATACTTTTCATCTCAATTATAATTCCTAAAACCGTCGATGGTCGCCTTTCTTTTTCGGCATAATAGGGAACGAAAAACAATATTCTTTTTTTAAGGTTTGAGATTAAAAAACGGGGCCCAATGATAAAACTAGTTAGTAAACAAAGGAAAAAAGGGTTAAAGATTTATATCATATAGGTCCATTGTTTGTTTGTATTATGTTGTCCATTGAATGCAAGAGAGACACTTCATGGATGTTACTTTTAATACTTCTACCTCTAAAAGTACGTTTTAAATTTTTTTTTTTTTTTTTTTTATAATAATAAATTTTAATTAAAAAAATCTGTAGTTTGGCTCCAAAAAGTTTTCGAAAAAAATTGGAACTTTAAATATTCCAAAAAAGGGACCCCCAGTGAAAATTCCGGGAATACTTCCAAGAGGGAAAAATTTCAAAAAAATTGCGAAGAAGACAGCCCAATAACAGCCGTAAAAGGGGGGCTCACAATTTTGGGGGGGGAAGTCGCGATTTCCCGGGGAAAAAAAACCCCAAATTGGGGTTTTTTTTTTTGGGGTTTCCCCCCAAAATTTGGAGGGGCCCAGGATGGGCGGGCAGAGGCCCCAAAGGGCCAGGAAGACAGTATTGGGCAAAAGAAACAAACAAAAACCCGGGAAAACAAACAAAAGGAAAAAAAGGGGGATCGTTTTTAAGAAAAAGGTTTAAAAAAAAGGCCCAAAAAGACGATGATTGGTACTTTTATGAGGCGAATTTTTTAAAAACGTTATTATGCTGAAAATTAGAATTTTTCCCATCTTAGGTTTTCCTTTTAAAAAAAAAATTTAAAATTTAAAACCCCCCCCCATGTGTGATGTGTCCCGTATGTTTTAAAAATCTTTTTTTGCTTTCTTGGATTCCTTTTTCACCCTTTTTATCTTACTTTGTTTTGCATTCATTGAATGGTTTGGTCTTTAAATTATTTTGGACTCAGTTCTCATTACAAAACACAAAATCTGAACTTCAAAAATTTACATGCGTCTTCTGAAAAATAAAAGCGTCTCTCTTGATACAATCGAACCCCATTTTGACTTTTTGACAAAATTAGTCACATATAGATAAAAAACCATTCAAATTTTAAAATATTTTGACCTAAAATAAATTGATCAAAAAAATTTGTCTAATTTGGAATAAAGAAAAACCCCCGTGAAAAATTTATTGAGAAAATTTTTCTTGCTTGTTTTTTTTACCTTTTTATCCCCCGTTATGTTCTTTCTACTTGAAAATTTTTCCAAAAGAATAAAAAAAAAAAAAAATTTATTTGGGTTTTTCCCAAATTAATATTTTTTATATGAACTAAGATGAAAAAAAGGGCTGTTAAAAGATTTTCTTTTTGCCCAAAAATTGTTAAGAGTTTTTTTATAAACTTAATTTTGAGGGCCTTACAAACAAAAATCAAAAAATTTTTTTTATGGACCCTTCACCAAAAAATGTTTATATAGAAGAAAAAAAGGGGAAGAAAGAAGAAGCAGCAGCAGCCATGAGCGATAAACCGGGCCCTAGAAAATTTTTCCAAAGTACGATAAAAGGAAAAAATTTAGACGTTCGAAGGGGGTTTAAGTCTTTTTTTTTTAATTTTATGTTTGGGGGAAAGTAATTTCTTTTGGTAAAAGCTGGATGAAACACATTTAATTGAAACAATAATAACTTCCCCTGTTTGCAGAAGAGAGAGGGGATGGGTCCCCCTGAAAAACCCCAGAAGTTAGGGTCATGTCGGTTTTTTTGCTGTCCCCAACAATTAATTTTTTTTTCATGTCCTTTGGCTCAAGAGAAAGGTGTTTCAATATTTTTTAACATGTTCTTGTATTAGTTCTCAACGGGGATACCAAATTTCCATAAAAAAATTTTTGGATTTTTTCAATAAAATGACATATTTTTTTAATCGAAAAACTATTTTGCAGTTTAAATTAAAAAATTTACACCCTTTTTAAAGTTTTATATATTGTATCCCCTCATGTCCCATAATATTGAGATTTTAGTCCTACGCTGCCCGGGAAAAAAAAATTTTGTGTCTTCCAAAATTTTAAAAACAAAAAGGAAAACCATTTTTTTCCCTTTTTTTTTTCCCTATTTTTTTTTGTAATGAAAAAAACCCCAACAAATAACGTAAATGTTGGAAAAAAACTAGCAATGTTTTTTAAAACAATCGGGTTAATTACTGGATTTTTTATTTAAATTACTTTACAAAACATTAATTATTGTTTATTTAAAAATTTTTTTAAAAAAAATTGATCATTTATTTTTAAAACTTAACCAAAAATTTTATTCCCCCTGTTCCAAAAACTAAACTTTGCTTTAAAAACTTTCTCAAAGGGGAAAGCTACCCTATTTTCTATATTTCCCCACCTTTCGGGGCCCTTTAAATTAAAAAGATTCAAAGGGAATCCATTTATTTCTGTTATGTTGTATGGTGCACCCCGGGGGAAAATTTACTCCTTCTTTTAGGGGAGATGCTACGAAAAACAAGAAAGGGAACATAAAAGGGATGCTCATTTTTGGGGGTTGCTTTGTTGCTGGTAGGGTCATCAGCAGTGATAAAAACTAAATTAAAAAAGTAAATTTCTTCTTACCCCTTTTTTTGTTTTATTTTGTTAAAAATAAAATAAAAACCTGGGGGGGTTTGTTTAAAACCGGAATAATAAATAACCCGATCCCAAAAATTATGACATCTAGAAAACTTTATAATGAAAACAATGTCGATTGGTTTTGGTTTCAAACGTTTTATTTTTTTATATCAATTATCCCGCTTTAGGGGTTTTAGCCCCCTAGGCTATGGCTTCATCAAATTAAGTGAGAAAAAAAAACCTTTTAAAGTGGCAAAGATGCTTTTTTGGGAATTGAAATTTTTTTTTAATATTGTTTTTTTAAAAGGGAAAAACCCCAAAATGGTGTCTTTTTTTAATTAAATTAAAAGGGAAATTTTGTTGGTCTCTGAAAGTCTATGCAAACCCCTTGGGACGAGGATAATAAAAATGTTATGATAAAGTGTACACAAAATTTGTAAGGTTTTTCATCAGATCAAATAAGATCAAATGTTTATTTTAGAAATTATAAAATTAATATTTATTGATTTATAACTTAAAAATTTTTTTAAGTAAAAAGGGAAAAATTTTAAAAGGTTTTTTTTTTATATTTTTTAAGCCCTTTTATCTAAATTTCCTTTCATTTTTATTTTCCCTTATTTTCATATTTATTGAGATAAAAAGGTCAATCTATTTGGGGGAGGTTTTTCACTTTTTTTTTTTCTTTTTTTTTTAAAGGGATTAATTTATCCCGCGTTTTTTTTTTAAAAGCTTATGGAAATGGCGATTTATTTGTTTCCCTGCAACCCATTTCCCAAAACCCCATCCAATTAAAACCATGGATGTCTTTTTGTTTTTTTTCCATGTTGTAAATTTTTAAAAGTCTATTTTTAGTTACGAGAAATCGGGTTCTATTTTTTTAAAAAAAAATTATTTAAATTTGTTTAGGTTATTTCCATATATAATCGGTCTTGTTTTTCTTTGTCGGATTTTGCTGAAAAAAAAAACGCGATAGAAAAGTGTCCCACCATATTTAATATTGTAGGGGAGTATTTCCGTCTTTTTTTGGGAAATAAGTTGTTTACGGGGTAGCCCCCTTCGCATCAAAAATTAAGTAAAAAGAAAATTAAATTTTTTTGGGGGGGGTTTTTGGGTTTTTTCCATAAAAAAGAAAAAGGGCCCAAACTAAAAAGGACAGGGATGAAGTGCTTTTTAAAAAAAAAAAAACATTAGTTAAACAATTATGTACATATTCTTTGTATAATTTCGACTTTTAATTACACGAAGGGGGTTTACGTTATTAACCTAAAATTATGTGGGCATATACAAACCTGAAAAGGAAATTTATCTTTATTTAAAAACCCCATATAAAAAAATGAATTCGTAAATTATAAAATGGCCTTTTGTGGGTTTTAAAACACGAAAATTTCCCATTGTAAGAATACTTAAAAACAAAATTTTAAAATTCATTTAATTTAGTTTAAATCAAAAACCAAACAAGCCAAACCCCCCCCCCGAAAAATTTTTAAATTTGTTTGGGTTTTTTTAAAAAAATTTTTATTTGTTATTTTTGGTTTTGAAAATTTTTTAAAAGGGGAAAATTTTGGATTTAAACTGAAAAAAATTCAAAAAATAAAATTAAAGAAAATAAGGGGGGAAAATTATAAAATTTTTTGGGAAATTAAAACATTCGAAAAATTTTTAAAATTTAGAGATAAAAAATTTCAAAAAACTTCAAAAAAATTGGGATAAATGTTTTAATAAGGGTTAAATAATGATCTTTTGTTTTGTTTCCATTAAATTTATTAGTAGGGTAAGGATTTGCCCATCCCAATTGTCAACTGAAAACCCTTTTAAAAAATAGGAAAAAAAAAGGGGAAAAAAAAATTAAGGGGTTTAAAAAATTTGTTTCAATTTAAAAATCAAGTCAAAAAAAATTTTTTTTGGGTTTTCCCCTTTAAATTTTTTTTTTTTTTTTTTTTTATTTTTTATTTAAAAGATTAGCCTGGGTTTAGTTGCCCTTTAGTTTGCTTGTGGGGTCAAAAACGCCATTATTTAAATGGGCTAAAAATTAAACCTCCCAATTTGATGGGGGATCTAGTAACTTAAGGTTAGGGGTGGCCCAATTATTTTTTTTTTTCCTTTTTTATTTTTTCATTTATTTTATTTTTTAATTAATTAAATCTTTTTATTTTATGTAATTATATTTTTTAAGATTTTATAAATACTTTTTTTTACTTATCTTTTTTTGTTTTACTTCTTTTGGCTGTTTTTTTTTTTTTTAAATTATTTTTAAATTTTTTGTTTTGATTTTTTTATTTATTTATTGTTTAAAAATACATGCAAGCCCCATGTATTTTTTAAATGTGAATGCTACATAAGCGTTTATGTAATTTAATTTGTCACATCAGTTTACAAGGTTATGAAAAAAAATCTTTTTTTTTTAATCACTTACTAAAAACCCCCAACCCTTTTTTAAAAATTTTTTAAAATATTGATTTTTCTTTTTAAAATTGTTTTTTTTTTGTATATTTTCTTTTTTGTGAATTTCCTAAGAAAAAAGATTTTTTTGGGAATGTAAAAAAATTTTCTTGAATTTTTAAAAAGGGGCCCATATTTTAGTTTAAAAACCACATTAAAAAAATTTTTAATTTTTCATAACAATTCCCAAAAAGGTAAGCCCCAATGCAACAAAAAATTTCTTTACATAAATTGTGTTATATTGTTGCCCTTTTTTTTAAACCCAAAAAAATGAAATTCAAACCCTTATTTAAACTTTTTAAAATGTTCATTTTATATTGGAAATTTTTTAAAAAACTTTGATCTTTTTTTTTAAAAATTTTTCCCTAACATTGATCACTGGGAATGGTAATTTTTCCCAAATAAAAGGATAGGGAAAATTTGTAGGGATTTTTTGTTTAAATTTTAAGGGTTGTGAACTCTGTAATCCAAAGATCGTTTTAAACAAGAAATTTAGGCAAAGGATAGTTTTAAGGGCCCTAAAAAAATTTCAAGGTTATTTTCTTTTACCCCTTTTGTTTGTCATTTAAATATTTAAGACTCAAAATTTCCCTATTTCTCTCTATTTCATTTCATAATGTTTTTTAATGGGGTATTTTAGGAAGGGGCCCCCCAAGCCCTAAAATTTTAGCCTAAGATTTTAATGGGGCCAAACTTAAGCAAAGGATTTTTTCCCTTCTTTTCTCTTCAATTAGGATTTTATTTTCCCGGGAAAACCCCACCCTACTGAAGCATAAAGCATCAGGGAAGCAAAAGGGAAATTTTGTTTTCCCCTATATTTTTATTTTGTAGAACCCTAAATTCAACAAATCTTACAGCAAATTTGAGGGAAAGGGGGAAAATGATGTGTCCCCATGCACATCCCCTTTATCATTTTTTTAAAGCCACGTAAAGTGGGAGATGTACGGGGGAAAATTGCCCAATATTACGATTTTACCTAAATTTTTAAAAAAAGTCTTTTTAAAATTTGGGGAACATAAAAACTATTTTTTTAAAAAAATTAAAAAAAATATTTTAAAAAAAAAATTTAAAAAATATGTTTATAGAAATTTACAAAAAATTAAAAATTAAATGAAAAAAAAAGAAATAAAAATTAAGTTTTTTTTCATGAAAAATTCTTATTTCTAAAATCTAACATTTGTAATAAGTATAAGTAGGGTTTGGGGAAATTTTTTTTTTTTCCAATATTTTCCCTACAAAAAAATAATGAAAAAAAAGGAAAACCAAATTTTCAATCATTTTAATTTTGAAGTTTAAATGGTAAAAAATTTAAAAATATGATTTTTTCATTAATTTTTTTTTTGGGGGTTGAAACTCAAATAAAGATTATGAATATTGAAAAAGGGAAAATTAGGGGGAGGGGAAAGGGGAAAAAAAAATTGGAATACGATAAAAAAAGGAAAAAATGTCTTAATAGTGGGATTTTAATAGTGGGAAAGGGCTTGGTTAAATTTTTTTTTTTTTTTATTTGTTCAACTATTATATGTGGAAAAAGGAAAATTTTTTGTTTAAAAAAACAAAATTTTTTTAAAATAATTTTTAAAAATGTAAAATGGTTTTTAAAAAATAAATTTTTTTCAATAAAGAAAATGATTTTATATAGAATTAACTGGGAAAAAAAAGATCATAAAATGGAAATTCGTGGGTTGAATTATATTATTTAAAATTTTGGATTTGGAAAACTATATGTATGGGGAACCATGTAACTATTCAATTGGACCCTATATCTAACCCCTTTAAATTTAAAAACTCTAAAGATTTACTAGATTTAAAAAAGATTTGCTAGAAATTTTGGGGAAAAAAACCAAAAATTAAGCCCTAAACTTTATTTTTTGCAATGGTTTCCCCAAAATTTTATTGAAAAAAAATCGGGGTCCTTTTTTAATTTATATATTTTATATTTTTTGAACGACCCCTTTTAAAATTTTGGTTTTGTTGTAGATTATTGCTAAAAAATGCACCTAATTATTCTTTTATTTTTCTACGAAATAAGAGTTATATTATCATAAAAATTTTTTAACTTCCGATTTGTTACCACCCAAAATTCCAAAATTTTCCCGGGGGGTTTTTTGAATAAAATGGGAAATTTAAAGGGGTTTGTAAATTTTAGGGTTTTGTGGGGGTTTTTAGGGGGTTTTTAAAGTATTTTACCTAAATATTATTGTAATTTCCCCCCTTTTTCAATCCTTTATAAGGTTTCTTATCCAAACAGCCCAGGGAACACTTTCTTTCTTAAAAACTATTATTTGGATTTCTTCTCCCTTGTTTTTTTAAAATTTTAGAAGATGTTCCATGCTCCGAATTTTTTAATTTCCGACTCTGCCCCCGGAAAGATGTAGATTAAAAGAATAGGAAAACATAAAATTTCCATTTTTTAAATTTGGGTCTTTTAACCCCCCTTTTTTTTTGTTTCTTGCGTTTCTTTTTAAAACATTTTTTATATTTTTTCTGTTGTTTTAAAATTTTTTCCTTTTAAGTGCTTTCTAAAAATTATAATACTTTTGATTATAATAGAGAATTTTCTATGGGGTTTTTTTAATTGCCCTTTTAAAATTATAAATAGGTGGATTTTTTGGTTTAGATAGAACAAAGGGATTAACCCCGGAATAGGCTGCCAAAAAATGACTTCGCCCCAGATCCTTAATTTTTTTTTCCCCTAAGAAAAATCATTGAGATTAAAGGTAATTTTTTCTTTGGGATTGGTTCGGTTTTTTTTTTTTTTTTTTTTTTGTCCCCCCTCGCAGGGGAAAAACTTTTTTTTTTTTTTTTTCCTTTGTTTTCCATAGTTTCTTTTTCCTTATCACATATTTTGGTCATGCAAATAAAAAAAAAAAATTGATGGCCAAAAAAACCATCGAGGAATTTGGTTCCCCCATTCGCCAAAGGGTATTGTTTATTAAAAAAAAGAACCGAACAAAAATTTTAGATATTTTTAAAGGGTAAGGTTTTTGGAACCCCCTAAAAAAAAAAAACTATTTCCCGTTCCCTCAAGGCCCAAAAAGTAAAAAATAAAGATTAGCCCTTGTCGAAGTTCAAGAAACCCCTTTGAGTTTGGAGAAAAAAAAGAAAAACCCCCTTTGAGAGGAATATGGATTCCCAAAACCCAAAGTCCAAGTAAAAAAGGGGGAAAAAAAAAAAATATTATTTAAAAAAAATAGATAATGAATAATTGGGGGGACTGGGACTGGCGTTTTAAAATGAAATTCCCCCTTTTTAAAATTTTCCCCAAAAAAATTTTCCCCTTTGTTGATTAGTGGAAAAAAAAACCATCAGGGCGACAAACCTTCAATTTTTTATTACAGATTTCTCCGAAGATTATGATGGAATTTTCTATCTTGTCGATTCAAATTGTTTCTTGATATACACGACGACGTAAAACGGTGAGGACTAAGGAGAATCTCTGGATTTGGTTGCTAAGACACACAAGACACCGGAATTCCCTGTCCATTTATGGGAATATTCAATTGTAAATCCCTCACAATGGGGATTTAAAAAATTTTTTGCTTTAAATTTTAAAATTTCCCTCCTGTCTACCCTTTTTTGGGAAAACCCTCAAAATGTTTTTCTAAAATAAATATTTCACTTTTAGGGAAAAACTAGGAAAGGGGTAAATTCGACTATGAAAATTTAATTGAAACTAGCCCCAATGGTTCACTGAACCAGGGTTTGGGCCCGTGAGTCTTTAAACTTAAACCGTAAAAGGGACCCACCGGGGTTTTTGGGGTTTTGGTTTGGGGGTTCAATGTGTCGAATCATCGAACCAGTGGGGTCAAAGCTGGGGTCGAAAAGGAAAATTTGTGGTTAACTCGCCCAATTTTTATTGAAAAAAAAAAAAAAAAAAAGAATGTTTTTTTTTAAATTAAATTTAAATTAATTTTTCTCTAATTAAAATATTTTAAAAAAAAAATTGAAAATATATTATTACTTATATTTGAAGTTGTTTTCGAGACCGAATTTAAAATATATGATTTATAAAAAAAAATTAAAATTTAAAAATCGTTTTATAAAAAAAGGGGTTTTTTTTTAAAAATAAAATTTTTTTTTTACTTTAACCACAAAAAAGTTTGAGGATTTAAAAAATTTAAAAGTTTTATAGGATCTTATTTAATTTTTGAAAAAAGGGAAATACTTTTTAAAATTTTAAAATATTTTAATAATTTATAAAAAAGAAAATATATTTATAATTTAAAATCATTTTAAAATTTATTTAAAAAATATATTTTTTCCCTATATTTAAAAAGTCCCAAATTTTTATTATAAAAAATTTTGATAGATGCTATTCTTTTTATAATTTTTAAACCCAAATTTTTACCCTTAAAAATTTTATTTTTTTTGAAAAAAAAAAGGTATAGTGAAAATTTTCTATTACAAAAACAAGTCCCCCAAATTGGGTTATTTGGCTTTTTTTTTTGGATGTTACCTATAAAAAAGAGGTTTACTTACTTAATTTTAAATAAATTTTGGGTAAATTTAAAAAATAATTAGGGATTTTTGAAAATACAATTATTAATATAGTACCTAATAAATTTAAAAGGGGGACGAATTATTAATCTTAGTATTTAATAATTTAAAAAGAGTCAAATAGTCAAAATTTTTAAAAAAATTTTAATTTATTAGTTTTTTTTAAATAAAAATTTAAAAATTAAAACCCCTTTTTTTTTTCCCAAATTAAAAAAAAAAAAGAAAAAAACAATTCTGAGCTTAAAAAACCCTTCTGTTTAAAATGTTGGGGGGCCAATGAACCCGCCCAAATCGACCCATCCTAAATTTAAGGGAGCTAAGCCCTAGACTTTGGGTAGGTTGAGTTAGGTTAACCCGGACTAGGTTTTCCCCTAGATTAGTCCGTTGGGAAGTTATGCAAAAAATTTTAAAAAAATTTTAAAAGGGAAAAAGGTATAACGCCTACGCATTACCATGCAGTTGATATATTATCATTCGGGTTCGCTTTTAAAGGATTCTCGTTTTTTTATATTTTTTTTGCCCAAATTTTTCGTTATGTTAACTGATAGTTATCGAAGGATAGGGTTTAAAATAAAAAAAATACAGCATTTATTTGGGAAAAAAAACTAAGATATTGGTGCAAAAAGGTTTTAAAAGAAACGACACGATTTTTCACTAGTAAACCCTGATTGTAACGTTTAACTTTTATTTAAAATAATTTTATAACTTTCTGTTATTTTGGTTTTTAGACACAAAAACCAATACAAAATTTAAAAACATGGCAAACCCCCGTATAAAAGGGGTCAAAAGGGTTTTAAAATTTGATCACACTATTTTAGTAGACATAACTTGCATTGGGGAAGGGCCCTATAAAAAGTTAAAGATTAACCTTAAAATTTAATTAAGCCCAAAAATTTTGAGCTTGCCTTAATTACCCTATTATTAATTAGTTTTAAATTTGGCTTTTAAAAAACTTATTTGGCCTTTTGATTTTTTTTTTTAAAAAAAAGGTTTTTGTAATTTAAAAAAAATAAAGGTACCTTTAAAAATTAAAATTAATTTTAACTTAAAATTTTTAAACTTAGTTGGCTAAAATTTTGCAGGGGTTTTGGGTTTAAAATAATATTTATGAAGGTTGATTTAACTAGGGCAAATATTAAATAACTTAAAATAGAATTTTTCATGAAACTTGAATTCAAATAGCTTTTAAGTGCTGGCTGTTTATTTAAACCTTTTTTTTGCCTCTATAAATTTAATGAGGTGAATTTTAATATGAAATTTAAATTTTGGTTCATGAAATGGTTTTATTGTAAGGGAAAAGCAAACTTTAGGGGGTATTATGGTTTGTAGCACTTTAAAAACGGCCCAAAATGGTAAAAACTACTTTTGATTTTTGGGGAAACATCACAATGTACAGTAAATAAAAAACCCTTTAAAAATATAAGGGAAACTTGAATAGAAAAATAAAATTTTTATAAATTTTTGAGGCTGTTAGTAACTTTTTTTTTACTAAATTAAAGAATCTTTTTTATCATAAATTATGTTAATTTATTTTTAATTCAAAAAATGATTAAATTTTATGGTCCTTTTTTAAATGTCTAGACAATATAATTTTTTTTGAAACTTTTGTTTTTCGAGTCCAAAATTTCTAAATTTTGCCCCAAAAAAAAGAAAAATCTAATTTACTAAAAAATGAAAAAAAAAAAAAGGAAAAAATAAATTCACCCAACATCCTTGTAACTTTTTGAAATTAATTTTAAAATCCCCTTTTTTAAATTTTGTGCATTTTTAAAAAAAAAATCCGAAAAAAATTTTTTTTTGGGCCCTTACACACTAACTATGACATATAATGTGTAAACGGGGGAATAAAATTTTTTTATGTTTGGTTTAAAAGAATTTGTTTTTTTTAACCAAATATTTAAAGCATTTCTTTGCTATATTTACCTCGGCTAAAATTTGTTGTTTTTTACATACTACACATACAATTTTCTTATTGGGAAATTTTCTCATAATTCATATGGCATACATTTTTTGCATATTAATTTTTAGTAAATAATGACCCATTGTGGCATTTAGGGTTTTTAAAAAAATTCGAGTCGAGTGGTGAGTCGAGCCCAAGGGGGTGGGGCCCAGCCGAAAAAGAAGCTTCTTTCAAGCTTAAGGGGGGAATATGGTACTTTTTTAATATGGTATACTCAGTTTTTACGTGGTTTATAACCCATTTTTGTCGGTTTTAAAGGGAGTAAATGAGCCCAAAAGGCTTTTTTTTAAAGGGTTTAAGTTTGACTCCCTTTTAAAAAATTTTTGAGTTAAGTTCGAGCTAAGGTTTTTATTAAACCCGCCCAAATTTAGGATCGAGTTTTGTTTGTTTAAAAAAACAAGTTTTGTCTTGAGCTTGAGCTTGCTTTAAATTTGTTCATTCACTAAAACAAAATGGGAAGCCCGGGTTTAAGCTTTTAAAAAGAGCCCAAACTCGAGCCTACTCATAGGCCTAAAATTTTTTAAAATAAAGGAAAAAAATAAATTTTAAAATTGATTAACAAAAAAAGTGAATAAAAGGGTTTAAAATTTTATTCCCCCATATTATTCTTTAATATTAAAAATTTTTTATATATTTTATAGATATTTGTCTTTGAATTTTAATTTTATGTAGTATAAAATACAAAAATATGTGTACTATTTATTATATATATAAAGCGTATTTTTGTTTAGTCGTGAATTTTAAAAAAAAGGGCGGCCCCTCGGGTTTTAAATAGAGCTTTTGGTTGTCTTATTTAGATAAAAGAGTTCATCTTTAACCCTTAAAAAAAGGTAATTTATTAAAATTTGGGTTGAATAAATTTTAAGGCTCAAGCTCGGTTCATTTTTTAAACCCCAAAATTATAAAACTCGGAAAAAAATTTAATTTTCCCAACCCTGCAAAAATTGCAAGGGATGCTTTCACAGGCAATTTTGAGAAAGGTCAAAAAGTTTTCCCTTTTTTTGTAAAATATTGATTTATTAGTATTTTAAAGCTAATTCCAATTTTTGAAAATTTTGAAATTTAAAAAAATTTAAAATTTAAAATTTAAAAAGCTATAAAGCTAAATTTTAAACTAAAAAAAATTTGGGTAATAAAAGATAGCTCATATTCATCTCACTTTTGTGGGTTTTTCGAGTGAAAACGACCCTTTAAACGTCGATTTACGAGTTAGTTTATACGGTAAACTAAGCTGACCATGGGGCTGATGGTTAAGGTCGATTCACTAGGGTTTGGTGTTTTAAGGGGGCAGTTTTATGCCCCTTAAACGTTTTTTTTAATATTTAATTTTTTTTATTAATTTTTTTTTAAAATACATTTTAAAAATTTCTAATTAAAATTTATCTCCTTTTTCTCTCTTTTTTTAAATGTATAATTCTTAAAAATTTTTAAATTTTTTTATTATAATTTTAAATCTTAAATTTTAAAAAGTTTTACAAAAGAATTTTTCCCTTAATGAAATTGAAATTTTTTAACTATTCTTAACACCCTAAATTAAATAATTTAAATTAAATTTTTAAATTTTTTTGTTTGATAATATTATTTTTTAAAAAAAAAATTTTTTTTCATTGTAAAAAAAGTACTTTTGATATGCAATGGGCTTACTAAATAATATCCAAATTTTTTTTTTTTTTAATAGTCTTTTTTTCTCTTTTTCTTTCCTTTTTTTTTTTTTTTTTTTTTAAAAGGAAAAAGGGAAATGACCGGGCTTTATCACTATTTAAGGCGGATTAACCCTTTTCGGGTTTTGGCCCCTTTACCATTTGGAACTAAAAATTTGTTTATGATTTAGAACCGGGGCCTTTTTTTTAGAAAATTTAAACTTACCAAAGGGAAATAATCTAAAAATTTAAAGGTTTTATGAATGTTTTATATATTTATAAATTATTTTTATGATTTATTATGGGTTTTTGTTATTTTAAAACCCAAATTCCCGATTGAAATTTGCATATTTTGTTTTATCAATTTTTGGCCCCGTTTTAAAATACAAACGATCGTTTTAAAAAAAAACCCCAAAATATATATATTTAGGAACATTTTTTTTTTGGTTCCCTTTAGTTATAAGGATTGGGCTAGCAAAAAAAAAAATTTGGGAAAGTATATTTAAAAAAGGGCTTTACCCGTACAAAATTTTTATATATATTTGGGTTTTTCACAAAATTTGATATAAAATTTTTTTAAAAAATTAATTTTTATATTAAAAATAAATAATTTAAATAATATTTAAGAAAAATAATTTTTCATTAAAATTAATATTATAATATGAAAGAGATATTTTTTGGAAAGTAAAAAAAATTTTTTGTTTTTATTAGTGAATTTCTTTTTTTCCCAATTTTTAAAAAATTTCAAAAATTAAGCATTTTGTTTCAATCTTTCGGTTTTTTAATTTTATCTAGTTACCAAGTGAAAATTTTTAAAAACCCCCAAAATAGAATAAAATTTTTTTTTCAAAATTTTTTATCCCCGAAAATTATACAAACCCCAAAAGTTACCCAAGTAAACGGGCCCTTTTTTATTTGAAATTAAATAAGATTTTTCTTTTTTGAAACTATATACATATGCATTTTTCCCCTAGTTTTTTTGTAAACAACATTAATTACATATCAAAAAAATTTTTTGGGAATTTTAAATTGTGGTCATTTAGAGCATTAGCCAAAAAATTATTTATGGGCAAAACTTAAAAAGAATTTTAAAAAAAAAAGGAAATTTAATACAAAAATAAAACACGACCCCAAAACCCCCAAACAAAAAAAAAGGGGCTTATTTAATGTGGCGACCCCTTTGCCCTACCACTAAAAGATTGAACTTTTTTAAACACCATAAACGGAAAAACCCAAAAAAACCCCAAAACACGTAGAAAAACCAAAAAGGGGCCCCCACTAATGGTCAATATGGCCAAAACAAGCTCCGTTTGGGAAAAAAAACCCAAAAAAATGACCCCCTTTGGGGCCTAAACGGGTCGGACTCCTTTTTGCAGAACGAAATCCCCAAGAAAAAAAAAAAACCTTTATCAGGATTAGACCTTTTATGATTGTTTTTACATCCCAAAAGAGAATTTTTGAATATTCATTAGATTTCTAATATTAGTGAAAATTTTTTTCGAATAAAAAAAGATGGTTATTCAAGAAATAATTTTTGATCTAAGAAATTTTTTTGGGGTTGGAAATAGAAGAGGGAAAAAAAAGGGGCGATTAGGGACTTGTTAAATTGGAAAAGAGAGAAAATTTTTGGGTTTTATTGTCAAGAAAATGAAAAATATAAATTTTTAGTGTATTTTAAACGCTTATGGTGCACTATAAAAGGGTTGGTTTCCCATAAAACTTAGAATAAATAGAAAGAAAGTGTGTGGCAATGAATCTCCAAAATTAAATAGATCAAATTTTTATTTAATTTTGTAATATTAGATTCTCTCTTATTTAGTTTTGCTGAAAGAGAAAAAAAATTTATTTGTTTATATTTTTTAAGGGGTAAGATTTAATTTGCAGAAATGACTTTGTAGGAAATTCATTTTTTTTTAGATTTTGGGGCCTTTAATAGAAGGTTGTATAAAAATAAAGACGGAAAATTGTGTACAAGGGAGAAGATGTAAATACAACCTTTAGATGCTAAATAAAAGATTAAAGGGTTTTAAGGAAAAAACCCTTTTTTGAAGGTTAATAGAAGTTTGGGGGTTTTTTTTAAAAGCATGGTTTGAATTCATTTGAAGCTTAAGAACAATTTAAAATAAAGATCCAAAAAAATCTTTAGAAGCTTAGGGAAGAATTTTAAAAATTTTCCAAAAGCCCAAGAAGTTGATAAAAGCTTAAGTAGAAGTTTTGACTTTAAAGATATATAATTTAGCACCTGTAAAAGTTTTGGTAGAAGGCTCCCAAAATTTAAATTCCCTTTTGATAATTGTCGAAGTGAGAAAAAGACCCAAAAAGAAACTTCAAACGGGGCAAAAAAAGTTATTTACAAAGGGGAAAAAAAAAGACTAATTATCCCGAAGGCCTTGTTTCAAATTTGGGTTTAATTTTTATTTGATAATACAGGGTTTAACCCCATTCCCCCGAAAAGTAAAAGAAAATCTTGGGATTTTTCTAAAAAAATTTTCTTAACAAAAGCTTTCTCCCAAAACCCAAAAAAGTGGGTTTGAGATAAAATTATTTAAGTGGCCCAAGGACTGATTTGGGAAAAATAAAAATCAAGGATTATGATCAAATTGGTGTAGGATAAGGGAAGGGGGGATTTACCCAAAGGTTTTCTTGATTCAAAAACCCTTTTTTGTCTCCAATGTTCACTAGAATTTTTGAAAAAATTTTTTTTACTCTAATGTTGAAGAAGAAGCTATAAAAAAATAGAACAATTTAAACAAGTAAAGGGGGGAAAAAGAGAGGAGAGAGAGAAGGGGATGGAGAGGGGGAACAAACATACATTTCCTTTCCCGGTTGTGGTGATTTTATTATCTTTTAGCCCAAAATTTAGAAAAAATTTTTATTTTTCTCTTCTATCTTATATTTATTTGTGAGAAAATTTTTTTTTTTGTAACTTTGAGATATTTAGAATTGTTTCTATACTATTATTTTGTTTGTAAGTGGCTAGTAGAGAAGGTTTTTTATCTATGAAGGTCTTTAAGGCCAAGGGATTTTTATTCTTTTTAAAAATAATTGAAAAGATATAGTAAAAAAATTTATAAAGACGAAGGGAAACCCCGTAGTAGCAAAGGAAATGGGGTTGAAAGAGAGGATTGATGCCCTTAAGCGAAACCCCTATAAAAAACTCTTGATCTTCTTTCTCTTTTTTTTTTCACTTTCTATTTTTTTTTTGTCTCAATTTTTTTGTCAAATTGTTTTATCATCTATAAATTTTTGGGAGGGGTTAAAGTTTACATTAAGTTTTGCAAAAAAAAATTTTAAAAAAAATTTAAAATTTTTTAACAAACAATTCTTCCCCCTTTTTGATTGTTTTAAAAAAAAAGCCAAATACATTTCATTTACATTCTTTCAATCTTAGATTTCTTTTTTAATCTTACTAATATATTAAAAATTCCTCTCCTCATGCAAAACTTTAGAAAAAGGGATTTCAATACACCCTTCCCACTTCTTTCTTTTCATGGTTTAAAAATAGGTCTTTTTTTGGGTTAAACGTGCTTTATTTCCTTCTAAAACCAAATTTTTTATCTTTAAACAATTTTTTAATGTCTAGAATCATCATAATTAAATTTAAATAAACAATTTTTTTCTAAAAATTTATAATTAGAGCTATGTAAAAAAATTAGATTTTTTAGATTAGCTTTTCTAAACTCCTTTAAAAAAGGGAGTTTAAATTATGAATTTTTTTTCTCAACTTGTTTAATTGGGTTTGTTTATTAAAAGTAAGAAATTTGCCAGGGGTTTTATTTTAAAAAAAGGGGGGGAAATTAATATAAAAAAATTTTTTAAAATTTGAAACTTAGATAACCCCCTTTTTTTTTTCTTCTTGTTAAATTTTGTTTCTTTTACACCTTTCCCTTCCCCTACACCAACCCCTCTTTCTACTCTGTCCCAACTTTTTATTCAAAACTCTTACTTTGATATGATGGAGAAGGGCCTTAACCTGCTAAGTTTTTAAAAAATTTTAATAATTAAAATTTTTCTAAAAAAAAGATACGTATTTTAAATTTTATTTTTTATTTTAAAAAGGGTTTAAAAAAAAAAGTTTTAAAGTTTGACTTGTATACGGTTTTGGACTATTTCAAATTTAAATTTAACCAAAAAACCGAAAACAAATTGAAAACAAACCCTAAAAAAATGGTTTTTTTTGTGTTTGGTTTAGTTAGGGTTTTAAAAAAACCAAATTTAAATTTTTTTTAAAAAAAAAAAAAATAGTGATATTTTTTATTTTTTAACTCATTGATATTTCAATCAAAGGGTTAAAATTTTTCCCTTTTTTTTCCCTTTTCCCTTTTTTTTTTTTTTTCTTAAACTTTCGATTAACTCATTTTTTTTCATACTTGTCTCTTAGCTTAACAAACTCATACAAAATTCACTATTTTAGAGATGAAAAGTTGTTATGATATAATTTTATGTGATTTTTAATTTTTTGCATAATATTTTTAATTCGAACATTAAAAATTGATTTAAAAAAATATAATAAAAAAATTATTATAAAAAAGGAAAAAAAGTGCTTTAAAAAAATAGTTCAAAAGGAAACCCAACCACATTTAAAGTAGTTTAGTTCAAAACTTTAAAATATTAAAAGGGAATTTTTGGGTTTTCCCTTAGGGAAATTTAAAACTAACTGAACCATAAATACCCCTAATTACAAGCTAAAAAAATATCTAATTTTTGTTGTAAGGCTTTAAATTTTAATTTCATTAAGGGGGAATTTCTTTTTCTGTTGCATTTTTCTTTTTTTCTTTATTAGGAGTTTTTTGGATAAACCTTTTTTTTATTGGATACCCACCTTTTTTACTTGATTAGGTTTAAATTCCAAGTTTGATATTAAAATTTTATAGGTAAGTTTTGGGGTTTTAAATTTTTTTAATTTATCTTACAAGGGAGATATAAAAAACAAAAAACCATTCCCCATACTTTTTTAAAAACCTTTTAATTTTAAGATAAATTAAAAAAGGTTTAGGTTTCAAGATACCCTGTATATACCCTTTTAAAAAATTATTAAATAATTTAAGAAAGTTTGTAAAAATTACATTTTTTGGCTAATAGATACCTTATTATAAAGAAAAAAAAAGGAACTTGGGGGTTTTTAAGTTAATAGTTATTAGTAAACCCAAAACTAAATTCCCTCTCTCTCACTTTAACCCTTTTTTGTTCTTTTCCTTGAATTTTTCTCCTATTTCCCCTTCTCCAACTTTTTGTTTTCCCCTTTTTTTTTTTTATATTTTTTTTCCATTTTACTAAATAGGAATACATAAATTTGAAATTAAAAGGGTTTTTAAATTTTTTTTTTTTTTTCAAAATAGAAGTTTCGCCATAGGTTCATAGGTTTTAAAATGAAGATTTTGTAATATCACTACCGTTATTTTTCAAAATTTTTACAAAAATTTGAAATTTTATGGGAAAGATCGGAAAAATTTCATAGTTTTCAAAGTATTTTACCTCATAATTTTTATAAGGTAAAAGGGGGGTTCGAAAGTACTAAAAGAAAGATTGGGTTTCAAAATTGGCAAATTGTTTTAAAAAGTAAAGTATAGATAAAAGTTTCATATTTTTACCATCTCGATCGTACTTACCCTTACCTTTTCTGTGTTCGTTTTCCTGTTTAGCTTTTTTTTTTCCCTAACAATAACTAAAAATTAAATTTTTTTTCATTTTAAAAAAATAAATAAATCTTCATTAGATACACTTTGTTAAACAATAGTTTTAAAATTTAAGTAATAATTATATTGTTAATGCCCTAAGTTCTTTTAATTCCTTTTTAAATATTTATTATATTTTTTTTTTTAAAATGATATTTAAGTTTAATTTAAAATATATCAATTTAAAAACTTGCCATAAAAGAAGGAAAGTGAAAACAGGGATTAATCCCATGAAGTTTGCCATGTCTACCAAGAGCAAAAAATACTGTGATTTTTTCCCCTCTGAAAGTTAAAAAACCAACCCTTTGGAAGATTTACTCTTTTAATTTAAAAAAAATCTGGATTTATCGGTTGATCCGGGAATGATTATACTGTATCCAAATTTTATTATTTTGGACACCCCATCGTAATTGTGTTTTTTTAAAAAAAAAATGTTTCAAAGAAATACTTGCAAAAAATTATAAACCACTCAAAAATAAAGATTTGGGAAAAATTATTCCGTTTGCACGTTTTAAATTCGTTGGAATTTAGTCTTTAATCCAAAAGTGAACAATATGATGAATGATAAAAAAAAAAACAAAAAAAAAAAAAAAAGCGAAAAAATTTTAATGGTATATTAGTTTTAAAACTTTAAAACAAATTCGTAAGAAAAAGAAATTTTAGAGATTTTGATCCCAAAACATTACTTTCTTTACAAAATTAAAAATTTTTTTAATTTACACTTAGAAAAAAATTCCCATATTTAATGGTTTGGGCGTTTTTTTTTTTTTTTTTTTTTCATTCTAAAGAAAAATTTGCAACAAGTTGCGTGTGGGTGTTTTTTTTTTTTTTTCTCCCTTTTAAAAAATCATATGGCAAAACCCCAGTTTTTGAAACAAGCACATGAACTCGTAATCAGGCACTTTAACCATTAAACCATACTAATGGGGGTTTTTTGACAAGGGTTTTTTCCTTCGAAGAAGACAAAAAATGTTTGCTTCCCCAAATTTCGAACGGTAAAGAATTTAACATGGAAAAAATTTTTTCCACCCCAAACCCCTGGGAAAAAAAGCAAACCAAGTTTGGCTCTAAAATAGTACTTAAGCCAACCCTTAGGGGTAAACATACATTTATTTTTATCTCATTGAAAATTTAAAAGTTAAAAAGGACAAAAGTTTTGCATTAATTTTTTTTTTTCCCATTTTAAACCCTTTTCCCCTATTTCATGGGTTTCCTAAATTTCCCCCGAAGGCTTCGTCATATATGCCCAAACAGGAAAAGAAAAATTTTTTTGGTAAACAATTTCCCTTTTTTTTCCTTTTCCCTTAACCCAATTTTTTTCAGGGTAAGTGTAAAGAAACAAACCCAATTTTGGGTTGGGTTTTTTTTATGATTTAAAAATGCCCCCCAATCTTATCCATGATTTAGACAAACCTCATCAAAATTGGGCAAAATCATTTTTTAAAAAAAAAAAAGGAAAAAAAAAAAAAGAAAAAAAAAAGGGGGATCAAGGCAAGGGTACCTTTTTTTAATAAATTTTCCAAAAGAAAAACGTTTTTTTTTTTTTTTTTTTTTTTTTTTTTAGAATAAATTAAAAACATTTTACAAAAAAAACAAATTTATGAAAAAAATATTAAAAATTTCTATTTTTAAATTTAAATCTGTTTCCATAAAAAAAAATCTTTTTATGAGAAGTGCTTTTAAATAGTTGTTTTTTTTATCATTATCCTGATAAAAAAGGTTATTTTTATTATTAACCATAAAAATTGATAAAATGAAATTTATTTTGAATTTATTATATAAATTCTGGAAGCACAACAAGCAAATCAGGAACATGTATGTCTTCTTTTTTGCAGACCGTAAAATATAACTCTTCGCATCACCCAAACAAAAAAATTGGGTATCTTAAAACATTTTGAATTAAATGCCACAAAGGGTTAATATATTATAAGAAACTTCTAGAAGTTATAAAATGCACTTTAGTTTTTGGACAGAATAATTTGGGTTACATTTAAAATAAATTATAAATTTTAAAATCAAATAAACTATATTAATTTCATAAGTAAGTTAATAATAAATATAATTAAGTTGTTAAACATGCTATTTAACCTCAGTTGTTATATTGTGAGTATTTTATACAAATAAAATTGGGAAAAAAAAAAATAATGGTTTTTAGTTTTAAATTTTAAAAAATCTTTTAAAGGACATGCTAACTAAGCTTATATTATTTCATACATACAATATATAAAATTTATATAGTTAATTATTTAATATTACTGAAAAAAGTTTTTTTAAATAATATTCTTTAATGAAATTCCAGAAAAATTAATTGAAGTTTTGGTATCGCGTTGGAGCATTATAAAACGTTAAAAATATTTTATCTCTTCTAGGCAAGGATGTTATAAAATTAATGTTGTACACAAAACGACATGACTAATTTCTGGGTTTAGGCGAATCACTTCTCTTCTGAAATTGTAAGATTATTAGTTTAAATAATAGGGTCACGCTTACCAAAGATTTTGCCATTATAAAAAAATCAGATTAATATCAATTAATTTCCTTCGATCGTATTTAATTTTAGAGAAATTTTTTGTGCTTTTCTGCTTCTTTTTCTTCTTCTATAAACTTTTTAGTTGAAATAAATTTTATGATTTTGTCAGGACTCTATGAAGTTTAACATCTCTTACAAATTGGAAAAAGAAAATCTTTTAAAAATTTTTATTAATTATATAATTATTTGGAAACCAACTAAATTTTTATTATTTTATTCTTTTGAAAGGTTACAAAAGAAAACATAACTGGATAATATAAGGTAAAAAAAAAATGAAACGTTTCTCAATAAGTTTACGGGATGTTTATTATTCCAAATTGAAAATTAATGAATCATTATAGGAATATTTAAATTTGAAGTTTTATTATATGTCTAATATAACTTCTAACTGGGTAATTGATCAAAGGAATCTTTTAATTTTGAAAATGAATATAATTTAAATTGATTTTGTTTTGTAAAAGGAACATAATTAATCCCTCAGTGTCAATGAAATAATCAATGTAAAAAAAAAGTACATTAAAAAAAGATTTTAAATATACGGCACACATAAAACAGGGGGGTTTTTCAATTTTATTTTATTTTTTAAGGAATCCTAAGATGGAAGATTCAATTTCACTAATAACGTTAAATACGCCCATAAAAGTACCAATCACCTTTTTTTCCTTTTTTTAAACCTTTTCTAATACGACTCCCCCTTTTTTTTTTTTTGGTTACGCGGTTTTAGTTTGTT
>JAMXBC010000394.1:0-23554 GCA_024138005.1 Lumnitzera racemosa
CCGAACGATTCGGTACCAAGCTTCCGAGAACCGGGCGATGTCCAGCTCGAGCTTGTAGACGTTCTGTGCGATGTACGCGTCGGACTTGCGCATCGTTTTCGGCCATAAAACCCTGCTGCATTGCCGTCGCCGGGTAGCAATCCTGCAGATCAGTGGCCTCAATGCCGCAGGCGGCACACGCTTCAGCTTTGAGAAGATCGAGCCGATCATGGTCGAGTAGCTCGAATGGCTTGAGAGCGGCTAGACTGCCGGCACTGTGTAGACGCTTGGCCATGTCGGCGAGACGTGGGTTGCCGTAGATGGCAGCGACTGTGAGGCCGAGACCGTGCTGCCGCGCGACAGAGACCAGCTGCATGGCCGCGATGGAATCACCGCCCGCGACGAGAAAGTTGTTGCCGAGTTCCGACTCATCCCGATGCAAGACTTGAGACCATAGCTGCAAGAGCAGTCGCTCTTGAGATGTGCTTGCTGTCTGAGTGGTTTCGGAGGCCAGGTAATACAGGTCAAGCGACTGGATGTCTTTCAAGACGGCATGGAGGGCCTTGCGGTCGAGCTTCCCGGATGCATTCTGCGGTAGTCGTTGGACGGGTATCCAGACAGAGGGCACCATATGGCGAGGCAAACTCTCCAAAGCCCTGCTCTTGAGCGTCCGCAGTGTTGACAGCGTGCCAGGCGTGAGAGGCGTTAGGACAGACCCCTCCACGTCAGCCTTAACAACAACAAACGCGGCAAGGATCTTGCGGGCTGCGTGCGACACCAACTCGACAGCCACGTCGCCGGGCAACATGCTTTCAATCTCGCCAAGCTCCACGCGTTGGCCGTTGATCTTGACCTGCTTGTCGGCGCGGCCGTGGTAAATGTACGCGCCTGTATCGACGCGCTGGGTGACAATGTCTCCAGTCGCGTAGCAGCGCCGGCCCGGAGCCCAGGGCGGACTTTCGATAAAGACCTCGGCGGTCTTTTCGGGGTCGTTCATGTACTCGCGGGCCAACAGCGGCCCACAGAGGAACAGCTCACCAGGGCAGCCGAGCGGGACAAGGCGGTCGCGCCGATCAGTGTCGACAACAAAGGCCCACAGCGACAGGGGAAAGCCGATATTGTTGGCATTGCCCTGACGATCGTCTGCTGTGCTGCAGGTCGAATTGATGGAGCACTCGGCTGGGCCGTACCCATTGAAGACGACAGTTTCCGGTTGTGCTTCCCAGATGCTGGCGACAGAAGGCTTGAGCGGCTCGCCGCCGAGAGAGATGGTGCGCAGCGTGGGAACCTGAGCTGGATCGAGCAACTCCGCAACAGAAGAGGTCAGATCGGCCCAGTTCGCCCCGACACGGTTGATCGCGCCGGTCAAGTCGTCCAGACGCTCGGTCTCGGAGATGACGCAGACGCAAGCGCCGCGCGCAAGGGTTGTGAACATGTCCTGGATAGAGACGTCATATTGGAACGACGCATAAGACAAGACCCGGGTCCCGCGGCCTATGCCCATCACCGACCCGTGCGCGCGCGAGCTGGTGCTGATCGCGGCGTGCTCGAGCACGATCCTCTTTGGAGTGCCGGTCGAGCCAGATGTAAAGACGTGGAAGCTCGCGCTTGCCGGTGTGACGGCGCTGCTCGCGCGTGTCTTTGCTTGTGGCAAAGCGTCGAGTAGCTCTGGCGACATGATGAGGGTCTCTCTCGCATGCAGCCCTTCGAATAGGGTGGCGTGAGGCGCAGACGTCAGGAGGACTGGAAACTTCTCAACACCATTGAGGAGCGCCTGAAGGCGATGTCGGGGCTGAGCCGGGCTGACTGAAAGGCAGACGCCCCCGGGCTTTCAACACGGCGAGCATGGCGACGACGGTCCACAGGCTCTTGTCGAGGCACAGCGGCACGCAGACCTCGGGACCGACTCCCTTGGAGACGAGCAGGTGCGCCAGCTTCTCCGACGCCCGGTCCAGCTCGAGATAGGTCATGCTGCCGTCAAAGGAGCACACCGCCGGGGCGTCAGGATCCTCGCGCACACGGTCCTCAAAGACGTGATGCACGCAACGGTCAAAGGTCGAGGGGTATCTGCCGTTGAACCTGTGGATCGCTGCGAGATCACCTGAGGAGCAGAACAAAAGCTGCTCCAAGCGGGGGCTGGCTTTGGAGGTTCCGAGAAGCTCAATGACAAACGAAAATTGCCGCAGCAGCAGGTCCATGTGTGGCTGCGAGACAACCGAGGCGTCAAAGGTCGAGTGCAGGACGACTTCAAGGCCATCGAGAAAGCACTCGACGTTCATGGCGTAGAGGTCGAAAGAGTCTCCCTCGCCTTCGGGCAGACGTCGGAGGCCCATCGCGAGCGCGTCGGGGTCTTTGTCGGGCAACGACGGCTGAACAAGAAACAGATGCTGCAGGTTTAGACTGTCGCGTACGTCCTGGCTGATTCGTCTCATGTTCTGAAGGCCGTAGTGTTCGTGCGGGATCATGTCTGTTGCTTGGGCGTGGATCTGCTGCAAGTATGCAGAAATGGTCGCTGTGCGGTCGATTTGCAAACGGACAGGGACCGTGGTGATGGTTGGGCCGAGGAGCTCCTCGACAGCATAGACGGGCAGCTCGCGGCCGGATTGCGTCGAAGCAAAGATGACATCGTCAGACCGGCAGCTGTTGGAGACGACAAGCGCCCATGCGGCTCGCAAGACGGTGGACGGGAGTACACTCAGATCCTTGGGCAAGTGCAGCTTGGTCCTGTAAGACGTGCGCGCATTTGTACGCGGGACGTACGACGTGTTTGGCAATGCCGGAAATGCAGTGGGCAGTTCGCCAGTGAGTTGCCGCTCCCAGAACGAGCGTGTCGCTTCTTGTCAGAAGAGCACAAGTGGCTGATGAAGTCGACAAAAGGCGCAGCTCTTTCAAAGGCCGTCCGTCGTACTCTGCGCGCAGCTGCGACCAGAGCAGATCCTCAGACCATCCGTCATAGACGCTGTGATGTGCTGTCATGATAAAGTGCGCCGTACCTGATGGCGACGTGAGCAGGGCAAAGCGCCACAGTCTCTCGCCGTACAGCATGGGCTTTGCCTTGTCCACTTCGAGGTATTCCTCCACCCGAGAGACGATGTCTGCCAGAGCATGTGCTCGCGCACGACGACTTGGATGGCTCCGCTCTCGGTGGGGGCAATGCGCGTGCGGAGGATCGCTGTCCTGGAGAAGACACTGCGCCAGGCTGCCTCGAACCGCGCAAGATCTGTGGACGACTCCAGCTGAAAGACCTCGCGTGCAGTATATGCCAGTGGCTGGTGCTGTGTGATGGCCATCAAGCCCTCCTGCAGGGCGAGCAAGGGTAGGCATCCTCGATATCCGAGACTTGGAGACGACAAATGGCAGCAAGTTCCTCTGCGCCGTGCTTCGTAAGAGAGAATGGCGCCGCGGAGACAGGCTCCTTGTTGGCGTGACGTGCTGCTGCGGCCATCGCAGATAGCTGGGTCGACTTCAAGATTGTCGCAACTGGTAGAAAGACGCCCTCGAGACGGCACTCGGTCGCTAGACGCATCGCCGCCAGGGAGTCGCCGCCGCAACGGAAGAAGTCGTCGTCGATGCCGATCGACTCTTGCTGTAGACCGAGTGTGCGGCTCCAGATACGACGCAGCTTGTGCTCCATGTCCGTGGTCGGCGCACGCTTCACCGTGTCCAGAATCAGCGAGTAGTTTGAGCAGTCTTTCCAACGATAGACTGAGCGCCGCCTCTCTGACTCTCTTGCGGTCGATCTTGGCGGATGCGCTGGTCGGGAAAGAGCTCATCGGGATGAGAAGCGCCGGCACCATGTACGACGGTAAAGCAGCCAGCAACGCCTGTCGTGTTGTTGTAAGCGTCTGCCGGAGCTCTGGCCCGAGAGACAGGATCGTCTGAGGCGGTGCGTCCGGTGATGACATGTACACAAAGCCGACAAGCATTTTCTTGTTGGGCTGGCTCGTGTACGGCGCCAGAATGTCGGCCATGACGGCGTGCGCTGATGGACACGCACTCTGCAGGTTATGCTCGACCTCGCCCAGCTCAAAGCTGTCTCCTCGTCAGTTTTCTTTGCTCATCTGAAGCATATAGAAACTCACCGCTGGCCGTGGAGCTTGACTTGATAGTCGCGGCGGCCGACGAACTCGATGGAGCCGTCGGGCGTGTAGAAGCCAATGTCGCCAGTGCGGTAGGCGCGCAGGACCTTGCCGCGACCGAAGCGAGGAGTGTCGACAAAGGCGAGTCGGGTCTTCTCGAGATTGTCCTTGTAGCCGCGCGCGAGGATGGGACCCTCGATGAGGATCTCGCCGTGCACGCCAATGGGCGCTAGCTGGTGGTGATCATCCGGAGAGACTATCCACAGCCGACAGCCAACAGCTTTGCCGATGTTGGACGGCCGCGAGCCGCGAGACAGCGGCGTGGAAGATGAAGCGTTGATGGAAGCTTCGGACGGACCCCAGGTGTTGAGCAAGCGGACATGCGGCGCCCAGCGGTCGACGACTTGTTGAGTGAGTGACTCGCCGCCTACAGACATGTACCGCATGCCTGGTACGTCCGCAGGGTTCAGCAGCGCAGCCACAGTAGGCGTAAGCTCCGCAAACTACTGTCGTCAGCTGATAGCGATTGAGAAGAGAAAAGGGACGCACGTTGGCGCGGCGATCGTTGATTGCCTGAGCGAGGTTATTGACACGTTCATCCTCGGAGATGACACAGACGGTGCCGCCGCGCTGCAGGCTTGTGAAGATATCCTGGATAGACGGATCGAAGATGTAGCTTTGTCGGTTGTGAGCTTGCGGACTCTTCGTGGGACAAGACGGAGAGGATACCTTGCGAACTGGACCGCGCGAGAGTCGAATTCGTGGCCGATGCCGAATGCCGGGCCATGTGCGGCCGCCGAGGTGACCATGGCGGCATGCTGGATAACGACGCACTTGGGCGTGGACGTCGTCCCCGAGGTGAAGACGCAAAATGCGTCGTCGGTCGGCAGAACTCTGTCGAGCTGCGTCGGTAGCGGGTGCTCGCATACGGTAGGGTCAACAGGGATGATAGTGGCGTTGTAGTCGTTGAAAAGAATAGCGTGCTGTGGCGAGACAAGCACAACTTGAGCGTGGAGCATGTCCATGATCAAGCGAAGCCGGGCTGGCGGGTAGCCTGGGCTGACTGAGACGCATGCGCCGCCAGCTTTCAGAACAGAGTACATGGCGACAATGGCCCAGCAGCTCTTGTCAAAGCAGAGCGGGACGTAGCTGCCGCGGCCGACGCCAATCGAGGACAGATATCCGGCGAAGCGATTGCAGATATCGTCCAGCTGGCTGTAGGTGAAGTTGCGATCGAACGAGCAGATAGCCTCCTTGTCAGGACGCAACAGGACCTGCCGCTCGACTTCTGAATGGACGCAGCTCGACCTCAAAGAGGGGAGATGCGCGTTCCACTGCCAGATCTGCTCGAGGTCGTCGCGGCTGATGACTGAGAGATCGTTGACGAGACCGGCGGTTTCTGTGACGAGCTGTTGCAGAAGCGCCTCAAAGCAGGCGGACATTCCTCGCGCGACGGCATCTCCCAGCTTGTCGTCCAGTACTGAAGCTCGACAGAGAGCGTGCGCCGACCGATGAGCACGGTCAGTGTCGCATCATATTCGGCGGTGGGCGGCTGAATCGATGAAGAAGGAACCACGCGAAAGCTGCTGTCGTCGCGCTTCTGGCCCTTGACGACGACCAGCGTGTTGCAGTAGTGGCCGAAAGTCCGGCCGATGCCAGCCTCGACATCGCTCTGCGCGCACGCTTGGTTGTAGCAGTCTGCAAGCCAGGAGCCCTTGACCACCTTGAGGAACAATGCCTTTGAAGAGCTTTTATCCAGCTGAACCCGCCGTGGAAAGACGTTGAGGGCGCTTCCTTCAACCGGTACGCTGCGGCCAGACTGGCGGTACGCAAAGCAGACATCGCTCGAGACAGAGTAGGTCCCAAGAACAAGCGCCCATGCCGCCTGCACCAGCACCGGCAGCGTGATCCTCGCCTTGGAGCACGCTTCCTGCAAGACCTGAGTGTCAGCAAGGAGAAACGCGTGACCCTTACGGCTTGTTCTGTCATTAGTGTCGACTGGACAGGGCAACGCAGCAGGCGTGAAGCCGGCGAGAGTCTTCCTCCAATGCTGCACAGCTCTCTTGATCGTCTGCGCCTTCAGTCGAGACGTGTCGCGCTTGTTGTCCGCGTCGAGCGAGTCCGGCACCTTCTGCTGCCATTTCCGCCGCCAATAGCGGAAGGCGGCGTTGACGTCGTCAGCCCTTCCAGATGATACCTCTATCGTCATTGCGAGTCAAGCATTCATAAAAGGTCTGCCAGGTCATGGCGGGCCGAGCAGACCCGCTGAGATATACAGCGAGCGCACTTTCTGCCATGCTCTGGCGCCGTGCATCGGCACAACGGATGGCCTCACCGGCGACGCGTCACCGCGGCTTTCTCAGGAGCAACCAAAGGAGACCCCTGTCGTACGGACACCAACCTGGACAAGCATCGCATCCGTGGCGCTCGTAGCCGCGTAATAGCATGACAAACGGCGAGATGAGGGACCAGCAGCGCAAAGAGGAAAAGACAGGACCGGGTCGAGGCGAGCGCGGCCGCTACGCAGCGATCATCGGCCTGCACGTGGCGGGAGAAACAGCGCCGGCAGTCGATCACTCAACACAGGCCGCAGGGGTGCCAGTACAGCCGCCTGCTGTGTCCGCCGGTTGAGTCATCGCCGTGTGTCGAGCTGGTTGCGGTTGGCGTTGGCCTTTGCCCGGGACAGTCAAAAGGCCACCGCTGCGGCTCCATCGAGGGATAAGGAATGGAAAGGAAGAGAAGATGGCGTGCAACCGCGCGAGAGGAGGACGTGTTTGGACCGCAGGTGGCGGCGAGCTGCCTGCGCGGCTTCGACTTTACGCTCCTCTTCGAAGAGACCATCCTGACGCTTCTTCCGCTCGGTCTGTTTGCGCTGCTCGCACTCGCGCGGCTCTGGCAGCTGCACAGTCTTCAACGCTTGACGAAGAAAACATGGCTATACTGGAGCAAGCTTTGGCGTACACGGCGTACGCGGCGCTGCAGGTGCCGCTGCTGGCGCTCTGGGCTGATGGCGACCGGCCGACAACACGCGCGACGGTCGCGACAACCGCCGTCACCCTCGGAGTCCTTCATTATGTTTGCTGGGCTCTCTCATACAGAACACCTCCGCTCGGCGCGGCCGTCTACCTTGTTGAACGTCTTCCTACTGTTGACGGTCATTCTGGACCTGGCCCGGGTGCGAACGCTCTGGTTCGTCGTGAAAAGTCACAGCGTGGCGGCAGTATTCACGTCTGCCTACGCGGTCAAGGTGCTGCTGCTTGCGCTCGAGACTGTCGAGAAAAGGTCCTGTCTCCTGAAAGTCCACTCGAAAGCCTCGCCAGAGGCAACCAGCGGCATCATCAACAGGTGGCTGTTCATTCTGGCTTGACCGGCTCTTCTTCCGCGGTTTCAGGACTATCCTCACCGTTTCGACACTGCCGGATATCGACGAGAGACTCTCAGGCGCAGCAGAGCCGCTGGAACTCAAGGAGAGATGGGCACGCGCACGGAAAAAGTCAAAGTACGCGCTGCTGTGGACCTTTGCCTGGCACTACAAGTGGACCTTTCTCGAAGGCGTCGCTCCGAAGCTCGCCTGCATCGCATTCTCCTTTGCGCAGCCGTTTCTCGTCCAGCGCGTGCTGAACTTCCTGGACGAGCCGCAGAACGAGATAGCCTCAACATTGCGTACGGCTTGATCGCATCGTACGGCCTGGTGTACGTGGGCGTCGCCGTTTCGACGACGTTCTACATGCACAAGACGGACCTCCTCAAGGTGCAGATGCGCGGTAGCCTGGTGACGCTCATCTTTGAGAAGACGCTGCGCATGCACTCGTGCGACCTGGCAGATGCGTCCGCGGTCACCTTGATGAGCGCCGACATTGACCGGGTCGGCAACGGACTGGCCAAAATACACGACATCTGGGGGACCACCGTCGAACTGGCTGTGGCGATCTGGCTGCTGCAGAGGCTGATTGGTGTCTCGGTGACGGGCCCGGCGCTGTGGTACTTTCTGGTCATCCTTGCTGGCTTGCCGATTGCCAACGCGGCCGGCAACGCGCAGGGCAAGTGGCTGGAAGCGATCGAGAAGCGCATCGCAGCTACTTCCAAGATGCTCGGCTCGTTGAAGAGCATCAAGATGACCGGCGCCGCTCGCTCGACAGCACGCACCATCACCGAGCTGCGCGACGATGAGATCCGCGCTTCCGGGCTGTATCGTCTGTTCGACACCTTGACCCTGACGGTCAGCTTCTTTCCGGACATCTTTGCGCCCATCTGGGGCTTTGGCACCTACATCATTCTGTCAGAGCTTCGAGCACGCCCACCCTGACAGAGGGTGTGGCCTTTGCCGCGCTTACGCTGTTCTCCCTGATTGACCAGCCGATGAACACGCTCGTCTGGGGTGTCGAGGAAGTCCGCACGGTCATGAACTGCTTCGACCGGATCCAGAAATTTCTCCTCAAGCCCGACCGCCACGACTACCGCCTGGTCCTCGACCAACCGTTGGTTAAGCTCGACATGCAGACATTACAGAGGCACGATTGCTTGCCTCCGCGACGTCACCGCGCAGTGGTCCCAGGATGCCAAGCCGGTCCTGCGAGACTTATCTCTCAGCATCCCGCAGCGGCAGATCACCATGGTCGTCGGGCCTGTCGGCAGCGGCAAATCGAGCTTTTTGAGACTGCTGCTGGGAGAGCTGCCGCACGTGCGCGGCTCGGTGGCGACGTCTTTCAAGAACGCGGCCTACTGCACGCAGTCCTCGTGGCTCAAGTTCGGGACGGTGCAGGAAAACATCCTCGGCGTTGGCGTGTGGGACCAGGAATGGTACAACCGCGTCACGGTCGCCTGCGCGCTGAACGCCGACTTTGAGGACCTCACCGACGGCGACAAGACCAAAGTGGGGCACGTGGCTCGCGGCTGAGCGGCGGTCAGCAGATGCGGGTCGGCCTGGCGCGGGCTCTGTACAGCCGCTCGCCGGTTTTGATACTGGACGATGTTCTCACTGGTCTCGACCGAGCGACCGAGCAGAGGATCTTAGAGTCCGTCTTCAGCGCGTACGGCTTTGCTGCAAGAACAAAAGACAACGGTGGTACTCGCAACGAACTCGGCGCACCAGCTTGCTTTTGCAGACAACGTCATCGTCCTGGACGACAGCGGGCACGTCTCGGCCAGCGGCACGTTCGACGAGCTCTCCAAGACAAATGACTACATCCAGCGGCTCGCCAAGCAGCCGCAAGCGATCGTGCCCAACCGCGCGCCCGATGTCGAGATCACGGACGAGCATCTCGACGAGATGGACATTGCCGATGACGCCGACGAGGACGACACGAGACGCAAGGGCGACATGCGCGTGTACAAGTACTACTTCTCAACAGCCGGCTGGGGCTTGATCGCTCTGCACACGCTGACGGTGGGCGCCTTTTGCTTCGGCTTGACGTTTCCCACCATCTGGCTGCAGTGGTGGACCAACGCGAACGCGGTCAACGGCACGCACGACGTCGGCTACTGGCTGGGCGTCTACGCAGCGCTCGGTCTGATCTCCCTCACAGCCACGTTCCTCTCGTCATGGGTACTGATGATGATGATCGTGCCTGTCACGGCGCGGCGGTTCCATCGGTTTTCTCCTAGAGACAGCCATGAACGCGTCGCTGGGCTATCTCACGTCGACAGACATTGGACAGACGACCAACCGGTTTGCGCAGGATCTGGAGCTGATCGACATGGACCTGCCGTCCGAGTATGAGATGACGATGATCTCTATTCTGTCAGCTGTGGCGGATGTCGTCCTTGTCTTTATCGGCTCCGGCTACGCGGCCGCTGCCATACCGGGCTGATCGTCGTCGTTTATCTGATCCAGACTTTTACCTGCGCACGTCGCGACAGCTGCGGCTGCTGGACATTGAAGCCAAGGCGCCGTTGTTTAGCCACTTCCTCGAGACCCTTTCTGGCATCACGAGCGTCCGCGCATACGGCTGGGACGGCGAGTACGCGAGGCACAGCGTCACTGTCCTCAATCACTCTCAGAAGCCGTACTACCTTTTGTTCTGCGCGCAGCGCTGCTGGCTCTGGTCTTGAACCTGCTAGTCGCCGGTATCGCAGTGCTGCTGGTCGCCATCGTCACGACGGTCCGCAACAGCAGCACCTCGCTCCTCGGCGTCGCCCTGTTTTACATTGTCAACTTTGGCACGACGCTCGAATATCTTGTCACCGACTGGACTCAGCTAGAGACTAGCATCGGCGCCGTCAGCCGCATCCAGCAGTTTGTCGAGAACGTCACACCGGAAGACGGCAACGACAAGAAATCACTCGCCGACGAAGTCGAGAAGGTTCCTCAAGACTGGCCGCAACGTGGCGATATCGAGTTTCGCAGCGTGTACGCTTCTTACGAGGCGTCGACAGAACCAGTCCTTCGTGATGTGACGCTCGAGATCAAGGCCGGGCAGCGCATTGCACTGTGCGGACGAACGGGCTCAGGCAAGTCGTCGCTCGTGTCAACTCTGCTGCGCATGCTTGATCTCGATAGCGGTGCGATCACAGTCGACGGTCTTGACCTGGCGTCTGTCCCGCGCACTGCCGTGCGCGAGCGGTTCAACACGCTCCCGCAAGAGCCCTTCTTCCTCGAGGGCAGCGTTCTGCTCAACGTCGACCCGCAGGGTGTCAGCGGCCCTGACGCCGTCACGCGAGCTTTGAAGGCGGTGCATCTGTGGGATCTGATCACGGAGCGCGGCGGTCTGGACGAGCCTTTTGACCCGGACTGGCTCTCGCACGGCCAGCGGCAGCTGTTCTGCCTCGCGCGCAGCATGTGCAAGCCAAGCGCCATCCTCATCCTCGACGAAGCCACCTCAAGGTGCGTTCTCCTTTGGTTCTTGTTTGCCCTGTTCATCTGTTGGATGCACGAGAAGAGAATGCTAACGATAAACCCAGTGTGGATGCGGATACGGACGCGGTGATGCAGGAGCTGATCCGCAGCAGCTTCCCGACGCAAACGATTGTGGTGATTGCGCACAAGCTGCATACGGTCCTCGACTTTGACCGCGTGGCGCTGCTCGACCGCGGCGCGGTGATCGAGTACGACGCGCCGGGCGCACTGCTGGCGCGGCCGGACAGCGCGTTCAAGGCGCTGTTCGACAGCCTCGTGCATGCAGGCGACGGCAACGAGCCCGGCTCCAACGGACTCAGCGAGCTCGACAACGCCGATAGCCCCGACAACGGCGACGGCGGAGGGAGAAGACCCACGGGCGAGCGGCACGACTGAGCGTGCGGTCGTGGCGTCGTTTCGACCAGCATCAAGAGGAGCGAAGCATCATAGACGGCCCGGAAAAGTCAATGTTTTCTTGCATGTACCGCGTCTACTACAGTCTACATTGCCTGCGTCGTATTCCCTCTCGAGATACGTCCGAGGAGATGACACTCGGCCTCGCAGACCTACCGTTGGCGCCACGTTGGCTGGCCTCTGCAGCCGCCCGCCATTCGCTCGGGCCGACAGGCTGCTTGCGTTGTGTCTACGCGTGCAGAATGACTCAACACGAATGATCCGACCGTCGGTCCGCCGCGAGGCGCGGACCGTGCTGTGTCAACATGCAGCGCCGACCAGCTCGATATGTCCGGGCGCGGCACGAGGCTCAAGTCGGTGACGCCGTGATGGCGTTGCATGCGCATGCAGATGCACGCCGCGGCGACTCGTACGACAGGTGGAGGCAAGAAGCCCGTCCGATGCTTGACAAGCACCGGGAGCGCTAGCAACCTTGTTGCCATTTGGCTCGGCCGCGCGTCCGCGGGGAGGTGATCGACATTGCCTGACTGCAGGCCGCGGCGGACGACGTGACGGTCCGACGCCAGCACGGCACGCTACAGCGGTGGCGCAAGCTCTGCGCTGTTGCCGACGTTGAGCCACCGCCGTAGACACGTCTGCTGATCGTCCACGCAGGTTCGCGGAAGGGATCTGCGTCAAGGACAAGAGCGGGACTTACAGCGAGCGGTGGTGCAAGGTCTGTTGGTAGTGTCGTGTCCTCGGAAGCCTCAACCTGGTGAGATACGCCTGATTGAACCGTCCGAGGGATGTCTTCGGCCGTCGCGACGCCGAGCGCGCGAATTTTCGCGCCGGCCAACGCATGAGCACGCTCGAGGAGATGAGTGAGTGCCCTGGGATAAAAGCAGACCCCATGTTGATCTACTGTACGCAGATCAGGAACGCCAGCGTAGCGCGGGTGGATTCGCCGGGTGGCCTGAGCGCAGGCGCTGGCGTTCTCAAATCAGCCGGCCAGACTGACGCGCCAGGCAGGGCGAAAAGGCTTGTTCGGACGCCACGGGCTGCACGGCCGAATCAGCGGCGGCGGATTTGAGGCGTGCACGCAGGATCTGCTGGATGCTGTCGGCCAGGCTTGCCGTCGGCGTGCTTCTCGAAGCCGGCAAAATCTGGCGGCCTGTGCTGTCGACAAGAGCGTACGAATTGTAGTGTCGCTACGCGTGCCCATGCCGGCGAAAGGCTCCCGCCGTCGTGATCCGGACTAGGATGGGCGCTCCGTCGCACGGTCGATGGGGAATCGCAAAAGGCAGCGGGCTAGCAGGGCCGGTGCTAACGGGGCCTGTCCCGAATCGTTTCCCGCGTCGCCTCGCGGGCAGCGGGCACTGCGCGTCGAAGCGGCTTCGCGTCGAGCGGGCGGCAAGCCAGAGGCTTACGTAGGCCTCGCCCGTGACTAGACCGCTGTGGGCGTGCATCTGTCGTGTGCCAGCCGTGAGGAGGAATGGCTCTCAGGTGCGGTAATGCGAAGGCGTGACAACGTGCCGGCCCTTCGTTGATCTCCCTTGTCATCTCCTTGTTCCAGTATAAGAAAGCCGACATTCGCAGATTCACCAAGCGTCTGCAATCGCCCAAGATCAGTGTTTGCAGTCCTTCAAGGTCGACGACGGTACACCCTCAAGAGAGTCAGATGAAGCTCGCAAGCGATGACAGCTCCGGGCTGCTGGCCGATGTGGCCAAGCTGCGGTCGTTTGCGGATGCGGACGAGCTCGCCATCGTTGCTGCCGGCGTCTCGGCAGGCCAGGCATGTATGAAGATCTCTCTCCCAGAAAGTTGGCTGACTGAGAGCCCAGGGCAAAGCGGGAGTCGACACCGGACCGGCGGCGCTGCTGGGTGCGGGCCTGCTAGAGCAGCTGGCAGATGCAGCGCCGCAGCTGAACATCCACCACGACTACACGATCCACACGTACGACGAGCTAGAGGAATTTGACCTGCTCGAGGACGAGGAAGCGTGCTCGCCGACGGTGTCCGAGTCGTCTTCGTCCGACAGCGGATATGCGTCCAGCAGTGAGGGCAAGATGCGCTCGCCGGGGGCAGTGTCCTTTGCGACGCAGGCGCTCGCTGACCAGGGCTACTGGCATGCGAAGCAGAGCCACACAGTGCTGACGCTGGGCGGCGATCACAGCATTGGGATCGGGACCGTTGCAGCGGCCGCACAAGCCTGCCGTGAGCGTACAGGCAGAGAGCTCGCCGTCGTGTGGGTCGACGCGCACGCCGATGTGAGTCGCGTGCACCAAGGAACGCCTCGAACAAGCTGACCACAATCCAGATCAACACGCCGGAGACGAGCAACAGCGGCAACATCCACGGAATGCCGCTTGCCTTTTTGGCAGGCCTGGCGCGGATCCCCGAAAGCGGGCCTTTTGACTGGTTGCGAGACGTGTCGGCGGACCGCAGACCGGTGATCGACACGTCAAAGCTGGTGTACATTGGCCCTGCGCGACGTCGAGCCAGCCGAACAGCGCTTCCTCGACAGCCTCCAGATCAAACATTACACCAGTCAAGACGTTTCCAAGTTCGTTGCCCGCTCCCGAGACTGTCAAGCAGCGACTGACCCGTGGAGAAGCAAGGGCATTGAGCAGGTGATGCGTGAGGTGCTCGCGTATGTAGGCGAGGACACGCCGGTGCACATGTCTTTTGACATTGACTCGCTCGACCCGGAATGGGCGCCGTCGACGGGCACGCCGGTCCAGAATGGACTGTCGCTGGAGCAGGGGGTATACATTGCGCGGTCAATGCGGGAGAGCGGCCGCATGGTGTCGATGGACATGGTCGAAGTCAACCCGCTGCTGGCGCACGACGAGGACGGATCGAATGCGTGGCGCACGATCCAGAGCGCGCTCACGATCGTGTGCGCTGCCTTTGCCGGGTGAGGTTTTAGTCGGCGTTTGTCGATGCGAGGAGGCGCTGGTGGACGCGCGGCCTCGTCATGTGTCGCAAAAAAAAAGTCTTTTCTTCTCTTCGCTGCAGCGTCGCATGCCGCTGGTGATGGAGCCAGCTTCGTGCAGAGATCGGCAGCGGCCACCTTCGAGAAGGCGTAGCAGCAGCCACACTGCCGCGCGCGGCGAAGACGCAAGGTCCAGACGCGGCTAGGGCATGGCGCCGTCGCCGGCCGGCCTGCGGCAAGCGCATTGCGACAGCGAGGGGGCGCTGCCAAATTTCCCGCCGCAAATGCCTCACTCTGAGCGCGCGGGCTGTGCGGGCTCTGCGGCAGGCTGTACGTGCAGCGGTTGCAATGCGCGCCGGGTTGATTGAGCGCAAGTCGGGCGGCGGTCGATTGGGTGATTCAGCCTCGGTCCGGCGCCAGATCCAGTCCAGGGGTCCGAGCGAGTCCTGCGTCTGAGCCAGCATCCAGGAAGATCCAGATGAGAAGAGAATCCTTTTCGTGAAATGTGCAGAACTGTAGAGGACGAGGTCTGATATAATCTATCAAGGCAACCAGCTTATCGCTCGCCAGAGGTGATGATCGTCTGCGGTAATTGGGCAGAGGCGGCAGGGCAGGTCTTGGCACTGGCGCAGCGGGGCGCGGCCGGCGGGCTTGGCGACGCAGCCGCCGGGGATCGCGCATGGCGGCCGGCGGCGGGTGCAGGGAAGACCAGAGCCGGTGGCACAGCACGGCAGAACAAGAGCAGGCGGTCAGCAGGTCGCACGGCGGCCGGTCGCACTGCAGCGTTGGTCGCACAGCGGAAGGGGAGTACATGGCGATATAAGCGCGGAATTTCAGCGCGAAATGCACAGCCATAGCGAATCGACGCTCGGCCGCAGCGCGTCCGACCAGAGGTAGTCCTGGGAAATGAGGGCGGTGGCGGAAGAAGCGTCGCGCACGTCCGGCAGGCGCGCGCAGACGCGGTCGGAGAGTGCGACAAGCCATCGTGACTCGCACGTGCTGCCGCCGGTGTCGTAGAACAAGACGGAGAGAGACAGCGTGATCCACAGGAGCGCAGCCGGCGCTGCATCGAGCAGAGCGTCAACGTCAATGCAGGGACGTGGCCGGTGCAGCTGCTGGAGCGTCCGCCGTGCGAGGGCCGCCAAGGAGGAGCGCTCGCTCTCCATCGAAGCGTGGCAGACGATGTGGACGCTGCGCCGGCACAGCATGTCGAGCCCGCCGGCGTGCTGCGGCTCCGCAAACGCTGGCGCGCCGTGATGCAGCAGCATGCCGCGCGCGAACGGATCCCAATGGAGCAGCGGCGCCTGCGCGGCGACGTGGCCCATGAGCACCAGCCGCGCGTCGCTGTGCAGCCTCGCTTGCAGCAGCCCGCGTTCGAACAAGTCATGGAGGCCGCGTGTCGGCGGTGCGTCCTCTGACGGCGGTGCTGACAGTGGCGACACATGGGCCGACTGCAGGCCTGGCGCGCAAAGAGCAGCTGCGCGAGGCCGGCACAGTGCGTGTGCACCGCAAAGGCATCGCCGGTGGTGACGGAGCTCAGACAAAGCAAGATGACGGCCAGGGTGGCGGCGTCGCTGTAGGTGCCCGTGCCGGGCATGTCCATCAGCTCGCGCGTGCGCACGAGTGCCAAGTTGAGCATCCGCCCGCGTTGTTCTGTCTCTGCGGGCAGGTCTTGCAGGCAGCCGAGCGCGGCGGCGACGGCGGGCCACTGAGTTGCTAGTCTGAGGGTCAGAAGCTCATACTGGCCCTTGCCGGGTTGAGAGAACTCCAGAGGCGAGCTGGGCGTATCTGCCGAGCCGAGCGACGAGTTCTGCGAGCTTGACGAGCCCCCAGAAGAGGAAAAGGATTCCTGACGTGAGCGGGAATCGTCCTCGTCGGCACTGTCCCTCGCGCTGGCGCGGGAGCAAAGGCCGAGGGGAGAGAATGCAAAGAGTGCAGCGGGATACAATGCGGCGGCGACGCTTCGGGCGCGTCTCGGTGGCCACATGAGGCTGACAGTAGCGGCGCATCAACTTGGCGTTGGTGGCATCGAGGGCGGCATCTTCGCCGTGACGGATCCAGGTCAGAGGGCGGGCTTTGCGCGACAGCGGCCTGTTGTGCCTGTCCGACCAGAGGCGCCGCAGCTCTGCCGACAGCGCGGTGGATTCATCGATCCAGGCGAACTCTGCGGAGGACATTGCTGGCCTGACGAGGGAAGGAGCAGTGGGAGCCGCGGTCCCCCCTGGCGATATATGTCGAGCCGCGCGCTAGGCATCCTGCCGGCCTCTTTTCCCGCCGACGCGGCGGCAGATGCGACGGTGATTGCAAGCGCAGAAGGTTGCGCTGGCTGCGGCGGCGGCGGCGGCGGCGGTGGTGGGCCGCCTTGCTGCGCTGTGCCGTGCTGCGCTGTGCTGTGCCGCGCCGTCGCTAGGTCGTTTTGTTCATTAGGTTGGCAGGCCGCTGGGCCGCGACGCCGCCATACCGCTGCGCCGCACATGCAGCCCGAGCGCGGCGGACAAGCGTGGCGGCCAAGCGCGGTGTGTGGACAAGCGCGCAGGCGCTTAGCAAGCAGCGACCAGTCGTGATGCGGCGGCAGAGGGATGCGGCCAGTCGTGTGGCGGAGAGCGTGCCGCTCGTGCTGCGCGCGCCCATTCCTCGTGCGGGTGATCGGCCCGGTGGAGGGCGGGGGGCCAGAGCAGGCAGACGCGCATATGTAATGTGCGACGTGTGCAAGGGGTGCCTCGGGTTTGGGAATGGCGTGTGCCAAGGAAGGTGCCACAAGGGACTAGCACGCCTTGACGCAGCGCCTGGAGGCTCACGCGGCGTTTGAGGAGCGCAGGCGGTCGAGCATGGCCTGGACTTGCTGGTCGTTGGCGCGCTCGGCGTCCGTCAGGCGGCTGTCGCGCTCGTGCGCGCGGCGGGCCTGCCGCTTCTGCTTGCGCACGTCGCGCTCGGCCTGCTTGCCGTGCTTGTCGCTCCACGCCGCCGACCTTTTGCTCTTCGCCGGAGTTGCCGACTTTGAGCGAGCTGCAGGGGGAGAAGATTGTCAGACTTGCGCTTGAGCTCGCGCTGGCGGTCGCAGTACGCAAAGGCGTCCCAGTCGAGGTTGAGACCAAGAGAAGAGTCGCCGTGCCAGAGCTCGGCAGGGGCCTTGCGCAGCTCGGGCATCTTCGGCATGCGCAGGAGGCCCCAGGACTCGGCCAGGTCGGACCAGGGCAGGTGGGCGGTGCGGAAAATTGCTGCTGGCGGTGTGCTTGGAGTAGCTCTGGACCCAGCTCACAAACGCGCGCTGGGCCTTGTCGTGGACGGCGCGGTCGCGCTGAACCTCGCGGCGGATGGCTTGGGTGGCGCCGTGGGCCTGTGCTTGCGTGACGGCAACGCGCGGCTTCACAAGCGGTTGCACGGGCGTCTTGCGCACTTCCAGAAAACCGGGATAGTCGTCGCTCTCGTGGCCCGGCAGCAGAAAGACACAGCTGAGCCCCTTGCGGCCGGCACGACCGGCGCGGCCGGCGCGGTGCAGAAACACCTTTGGGTCCGAGGGTGGATCCAGCTGGACGGTCAGATCGACAGCCGGAATGTCGAGCCCGCGCGCGGCCAGGTCGGTGGTGAGCAGCGCAACAGGCGTGAGCGAGTCGACAAAGCGGCGGAGATTCTTCTCGCGGACCTGCGGGTTGTGCTTGCCATGCAGCGGGATGACCTGCAGGGAGGAATGCTCCGGGGTGAGGACGGGCAGGACGTGCTGCAGGTAGTCGGACCGCTGCGCAGGTCGACACGTAGACGATGCTCTTTTGCGGCATAGGCTCGACCGCGTGCAGCAGGCTCATCAGCGCGGGTAGCCTATCGGCGGCGGCGACGCGGAGAAAGGTCATCTGTAGCGAGGCGGGCGTGCGGCCGTCGAGCTGGCCGTCGCGGGTGCGCACCTTGACCGCCACGCGCACGGGGTTGCGGAGCCCGACGCGCACGAGCTCGTCGACGGCATCGCTCATGCTGGCGCTGAAGAGGCCCGTGCGCCGCTGCTTCGGCAGCCGCTGCAGGATCTTCTGCAGATCCTCGCGAAAGCCCATGTCCAGCAGCCGGTCGGCCTCGTCCAGGACCACGCTTGGAAAGACGACTGTGGGCAGTGCACGTGCGGCGACGACAGCAGCTCGAGCAGCCGCCCGGGCGTTGCGACCAGCAGATTGGGTGACTCGGTCAGGAAGCTGGCCAAATCCTGCGACGGCGTCGTCGCGCCGCCCAGGAGCAGCTGCACCTTGACGTCCCTCTGCTTCTCAGCCGTCTGTAATCTCTGTTCGCTGGTACTGATGGCCGGCACCTCTGCGTCTGGTTCCAGGTCTGCTCCAGAGGCCAGGTGTGCGGCAGAGGAGGGTGAAAGGCCAAGAGGGACAGCAGCACAGCGTGGATCTGTGTCGCCAACTCTCTGCGCGTCGCGCGTCAGTAATTTCCTTGTCCTCTCTTGCTGTCGCCACCTGCCTCGTGGGTGAAATGATGATGGCGCCGACGTGGTGCCGCCTGATGGGTTCGTCGAGCCGCAGCAGCCTTTCCACGAGCGGGATGAGGAACGCCAGCGTCTTGCCGCTGCCCGTCACGGCCTTTTTTTCGGTCAGCTCGAATGTCGTTGACAATCTCTCTAACGCTTCGGTAGACGAACCTCGACGACGACGTCCTTGTTGCCGGTGAAGAGTGGAATGGCGCTGGCCTGCACGGGCGTCATGCGTGCAAAGCCCATGCTGGCGACCGCGTCGAGGATCCACGGCGAGAGGCTCGGCTTGAGAGCCTCCCACGCGCGCGCGTCCTCATGCGGCGCAGCCATGGCCTGGACTTGTCTGCTCGGCACCTGCGCCGGAAGACCTGCCTTGTAGGAGAGAAAGTCGAGGTCGTCGAGTTGTTTCGAGTCGCGTCGTCACGCTGCTCGGCAGAGGGGCGCCAGAGGGAAAAAAAAAAAAAAAAGAATCCGGGGGATCGCCGCGTCCCATCAACCTCACCCGTGAGACGTTCGATGCCATATGCGTCTCTGGTGCTTGTTCGAGACGCTCACCAGACGCGAGGTGCAGAACGTGAGATACAGAACACGAGACGTTAGATGTGTGAGGCGTCAGGATGTCAGAAGATAGGAGAGCGAAATGCATTAGTCTACGGTGTGGATGGTGTAAGAAAGGCAGGTCGTCAGGGTCGTGGGCGGTGGCGAGGAGCGTCACGGTGAGCGGCCAAAGACGAGGAGAAAAGCCCACAAGCCGGCGCCGCTCAGGATGGGAATCGTCAGGTTGTCGTCCCAGCCAAAGAGGTCGACGGCCTCGCTCGCGCTGGCGACAATGCCCGCGACCAGGCTCATGACCACCAGAGCCGCGTTGCCTTGCAAAACCTTGGGAGCGAGGCCGAGCGTGGTCGACAAGTCAGCCGGCAGGGAAGTTGGCCGCGAAAGGCAAAGGCATTGTCTCCGACGTTGATGGCCTGCCCGGTGGACTCGAAGCGGGGCCCGACGAGGCCGTAGAAGAGCAGCGAGGCGAGCACGCCGGTCAGAAAGGCGGCCAGACTGCCGGCGAGGCTCTTGCCCTGGCGGATGCGCGGCGTGTATCGGCCGTAGAGGCGGCCAAAGGTGCTGGCGGCGGTGTCGCACCAGCTGAGCAGGACGACGCCCATGACGCCGACATCCTTTGGGCAGAATCTCAAAACGGCCCAGGCGCCGGCGAGGTAGAAGATGACCCGTTGTAGCGCTCGTGCGCTTCGGACTCGCGCATGAATGCGCCCATGACCTGGATGTAGGTCCGGTTGAAAGCGGGCCACTGCCGGCGCACCACGTCCCACCAGCGTGATCGGTACCAGCAACCCGAGCAAGACCGGGTGAATGTCGGCTGCCTGGCGGCCGGCCGCGTACAGCGCAAGCGTCAAGAATCCCATCGACACGTGCAGCAGCTTGCGCGGCACCTCGTGCTTGTGAATCCAGACGCGCGCGTGCTGGTGGATGGGGATCAGGCCCATCGGGCTCGGGCTGCGGCTCAGCGAGCGCAGGTAGCCCAAACCCGCCGGCGCCAGGTGCCCGTTTGCCGCTGCCACCTGCGGCTTGGCCGACAGCCGCTTGCCGCTGTTGTCGACGCGGAATGACTCGGTCGCGACGGGTTCAAGCTGCGGCGCCGCTTATCTGGCCCAGCGTTGCGCTGCCGCGCCCGAGCGCGCATCTCGCCATCAGCGCCGCTGGCCGCCGCGTCTCCAGTAGCAACTTCAAACAGCATCCTCCTCCGCAGCCCGCAGTCGCGCCGATGACCGCGGTCGCCCGTGTAAAGTATCCATCGCCGTCCTCGGATCCAACAGGCGGGGTCGGCGTCGGAGACGTGGCGACGATGCCCCGGTGCTGACGCCATCTCGAATCTCTGAGAGCGAGCCGCACTCGACCTCTCGAGGTCAATTGCAGGTGTATGTTTTAGCAGAGGGTATCTTTGTTGAAGACGACTTGACTGGACGAGACCTTGAAAGTTACATACGTAGTTTGTGGCGCAGCTCAGCCTCGGCGGCACAGATCAAGAGGGGGCGGTGCACAGCCAACTTCCAGGCATCCCTCTTTTGCATCGCGACGACCGTTTAGAGTACACGTCGCTCATGTAGGTCTGTCTCGTGTGGATCTTCCCGGTGATGAGTGGCAGCCTTGAGACGTGCGTCTTCTTAGGACATCATGACGCCAGTCAGCAGCAGGTTAGCGGGGACGGCATAAGGCGAGAGGTGAGCGCATCTTCAGAGACCAAAGATGCTGCTATACTTCTTCACGCTGGTCTGCTTACTGGCAGGACTGGTGCTCTTTCCGGCACGCCGTCGCCCGACTCCACGGTACTGGCAGCGGGCAGGACTGCTGCCGCTCGGCCTGATGATGGAAAACCGCGACGGCGGCTGAGCGAAGTCACGGTGATTGCACAGCAGCAGTCGGCTTGCTTCACCGGCTGCCTTTGGAGGTCAGACTGCGCATTTGGGAGCTGGTCTTAGGGAGCGACGGCCACGAGGGACAAGTGATCCACCTGATGACAATGCTTGGACCGAAACTCCGCATGGCTCACAGGGCGCTGCCGGCTGTCGCTCAAAGACCGGTCGACATCTTGGCCACCGCCACCTGGACGTGGAGCAGCAACTGGGGGAAACACGCATGCTGGGGCAGAACCGTCGGCGGAGACCTTCACGCCGGCCGCGCCGAACACGAGCCGCCGGATCAGCATCTGCTCGCGCTGCTCCTCACGTGCAAGCAAGCGTACGTATCCCTGGCGCATTCGTCACCCCGAGACTGATGCCCGACAGCTACCGCGAGGCCATCGACGTGCTGTACGCCAGCAACGTCTTCTGCGTGCGGCAGAGCGCCGTCCTGGTGGATCTGCACCGCCAGCTTCCACCGCAGAGGCTACACCGCCATCCGCAACGTCCAGATTGAGACGGTAATCCAGTGGCCACCCGTCCCGGAGTCGCAGCGCGTCCTGCATGCCAGCCACTGGACGGCCGAAAACTTCACGACCTGGTCTGACATGTGCGTGCTTTTAAACCATGGCCGGCCTCCGCGTGCTGCGCATCCGCCTTGACCTCGCGGGCCTCATCCGGGCCCCAAATCCCAGGAAGTGCTGCACTGGATGGTCCTGCGCACGACCTTTAATGGGCCTGAAGTATGTCAGGCACGTCGCGAGCATTTACGAGGTCAAGGTGCACTGGTGTGTTGACGCCGAGCGTGTCCTGCAGCCCCTCGGCCGCACGCCCTACCTGCTCGAGATACTCAAGACCGACGGCGCCGATCGCTTTCTCACCGTCTGCGGCCACGAGGACGTCTCTACCGTGCCCTACTCGCTTCCGTCCGCTCAGCGAAGCCTCGCTGACGCAATCCGTGTCTAATCCGCTGTCTTCATCTTTCTGCATCAGCAAATGCGCCAGACAAAGCACGGTGGCACAGACGAGGCACGGCGGCGCAGGCAAGACACGGCGGCACAGGCAAGGCACGTGGCACAGACAAGGCACGGCGGCACGACAAGGCACGGCGGCGGGGGCGCCTCCGGCGGCCAGCTTCCAGCTGGACCGGCTTCTCTAACTAGCAGCTCTACAGTCTCTCGGCGACGAGGGAACATGTTCTGCGCCATCTCCTGACCCATGTGTCTCGCTTGTTCGAAGTCCAATGAGGCTGGAGACGGACAAGCTCGGTCGCGTCGTACCCGGACGGGACGCAATGCAGATGGCATCGCCGCAGGCTGGAGACCTTCTCGGGCCGCACGTTCGACAGCCAGCAATACGCCGACAATCGAACGAACCGCGTCACATCTACCGCGTGTAAAGAGGTTGGGCGCTCGAGGATGGACGCTGGCTGGCAAAGGCCGCACACTTGTATTCCCGCGCGATACAGAACGCGGTGGTTCCTGTGAATGACGCGCCGGTGCTCGGGAGACGAAAAAAAGCCGGTCCAGCTGGAAGCTGGCCGCCGGAGGCGCACCCGCCGCGGTGCCTGTCCCGCCGCTGCATTGACTCGAAACCGGGGGCTGGGCCGCATCGCGATGGGACGCAGATCCGCGGCAGCTGCCCTCCGTCGGGGATTGCGAGCGAGCGGGCGTGCGGGCTGTTGGCGCTGCGGGCGTCACGGGTGGCGGCGTGGCGGCGGGCAGCGCAAGCCACGGCTGGCGACGCAAAAAGTCCGATGAGGAGGCGGCTGCAGGCGTCGCTTGCTGGCCCTGCTTTTCTTTTCTTCCGACACAGCCTCCTACCCCTGGTCTTGCGCGCGCGCGTGGCAGGGATCCTGGGGCTGGGACCTGTCCGCGTGCTATATCAAGGCGAGGCACGGCGCGGCACGGCAGGAAAGACACACACAGCGGCACAGCGGTTCGCGAGACGAAACACGAGCCGACTCCTCGAAACTTGAGACTGGACGGGCCAAGCGCTGCCCGCCCGGTGCCGCAGCGAGTGAGACGCCGCAGGCTTGCAGCGCATTGTCTGGGCGCGACGCCAGCGCCGGCGCTGCAGCAGGCCCGCCTGGCACGGCACCGCAGCCAGTCGCGCCGCCAGACGCACCTCTTTGTCCGGCGATCGCGCGGCAAGGTACCCGCTCCGCCGTATCTTTCAGCAACCCCTCCGTGCGCTGTCCCCCGCGCGCTGTCCCCGCGCGCAGTCACGGCCGTCGCAGGTGTTATTCGCCGCGGAGGATATATCTCTCGCAGGCAGCCCCTTACTAGCGAGCCCGTCCGGCCGCCCGTTTTTCCCCTGCTCCACAGCTGATTTTCAGACGAGCGACCAGGGCGGGACGAGGTTGCGTGCAACGGCTGCCATCGTCGCATTTCCCGCGTTGCCCGGCGTCCATTGGCGCAGCGCCGTGGATCCTCGCAATTTGCACGCCGCTGCTCGGCATCACCC
>JAMXBC010000395.1:0-23539 GCA_024138005.1 Lumnitzera racemosa
TAATTTTCCCTTTAAAATAAACTATCATAAAGAGTTTTAGAAAAAAAAGTTTTGTCTTCCACCTTTAGCATCCAATTCCTGCGGTTAGTGATGCTATAAAATCAAGCTCAGATGGGCAACACCAATTCCTAAGATCCGGAATGATCAGCATATAAACAAACCACAGAGTATTCCCCTTTACCAGTGTTTTGTCCCCCCCAGAGAAACTTCTGCCTTAAAATTTTCTGGAGGAAAACAAGAATCCAATGACACAACCATCAAACTGGATAATCGTAAATCCATGGAAAAAATGCTCTGCGGTGAATGGCCAAAAAACCATTTAAGAAAGCCAAATTTGAAGACAACATCTTTGAAACCAATCATTGAAGGTAAACGATCAGATTCTGCATGATTTCAGCTCCCTTGTAGTAGTTATCCTACCATTTGGGCAGCTATCATCAATACTTATCGTAGGTTGATCTGCCAATAAGGCCAATGCGCAAGCAATAAGACTTGAAGCTCCCCTCATAGTCAGACACCAAATAATCATCATTTCCAAGAGGGATGTGTATCCGTGAACTTTCCTCGGATATCAACTGTTAAAACAGGAAAAATACTCTGAATTTGGACTGCTGAATTCAAATCTGGCACCCTTCCACTTCTGAGGTCGTTTAGGTACATTTTCCGAATTTCTGCAAATGGTTTCCAGAACCATCCGTTTGAGTTGTGAGAGACAGATGAGACCAAATCCATGGAAATGTCACAGGTGATATGGTTGCTTTAGGTCAGTTTTAGTATTAGAATCTTCTTTACACTCTACAAACCTATCCATTTGCAAATGGTTAGGCGAGGAATGAACCCACCAATCTAAAAGAGTTGCCATGCCTATCAGAATCGGCTGCAGATTACGTCCCCAATCCAAAGACTCTTTAACTTTGACTTCATCAGGTCCAAGTATCCTGTGTCCTATTAGATGAAGCCATCCTCTATCCAACGCTATGACAGGACCATCAATAGGGATTTTTTCCTGGAAATTCCATGCCTTTTTTGAAAAGGTTCCTCCACTGCACTCTCTTTAATGGGAAATTGTTCTGTTGCTAAATCCACCACATTATGTCTACCATAAGAAAATCTCCCTGAAGCATCACCTCCTTTTCCCTCTCCTTGTTTCCCCCCACCCCACCCCATCTCCCAAATCAGTCCCCGTCTGTTCTTGCGTTGCTTTGCAGAAGTAGCAATGGAGAATGGTTTTTTCCCCCAGGGTACACAAATGAATTCAGACGTTTATCCCAAATGACCGCTTCAAGCAAAAAATTCCCCAATGCTTGGTTTAAATTCAACAGTACGTAGACACCTTGTCCAGAATTGACATTCTTCACAAATTCTGTATGGTCAGCTAGTTAATCCAAAGCACAACCAAGACTATATATATCAGTCTCTAATAGCATTGCAAAAAGCACGTGGTGGGAAAGATGAAAAGACTCTGTTTGTAAAGAGTGTGACCTAGGACAAGCAACCTAAATAATAGAGACGGAAAAAAAAAAAAAAAGTAACTGATAATATAAACTTTTGGCCCCAACATAACGCACATTTTGCAGCATGAATCATCAAAAAAACCAACAATAGAGAAAACCATGTAAGACCTCAAGACTAAATGATCATTGGTCATTACATGCTCATATGTAGGGACAAAATCCTGCACAAGAATCCAAACTTTATTTTTCTGCTTAAAATAAATTAAGCTTAAGATTTTGGCCAGGTTTTTTCATATTGAACCTGTCTCAGACAGAATTTTTCTCCTGGAAAAACATGTTATATTTTAACAAGATGAAAATCATTTCTCACAGCAAAACAAATATACATTACATGACAGCAACAAATTGTACTACGTACACTTTGTTGTTCAACAATGGTGTCAGGAAACACAAAAATTTCTCCCGTAACAAGAGAAAAATTTAGGGGAAAGATTTTGGTTTTTGGGCTGAAGGGGCCTTTCCTTAGAGAAAACCCAAGTTTTTACAATTTTACCTAATGGTCCATTAACCAAGGGTAGCTAAAATCAAAAAATTTTGATTTCTAAAATGTTTTAATTTGGAAATACCGACCCTTACGAAGTTGTTACAAGAATTGTAAAGATTTATTTTTTGGGTTTAAAAAAAATTTAAAATTTTCCCTATTTCTAGTTCTCCCTTTTTGTTTTATAAAATAAAAAAGTTACCTATTAAATATTAAAACCCCCTATTTTTACTTTTTTAACAAAAAAAAATTTTTATTTTTTCCCCTTCCTTTTTAAATTGTTATTTAATTTAATTCAAAAATTTTATTTTTCTATTTTTTTTTAAAAAAAATTTAATGCGGTTTAAGGTTGTTTGTCAAATTTTCAACTTTTTTTAAAGTTTTACAGGTGGAAAATTTAATATCTTTTTATTAATGCACAATTTTTCCCCAAAACCCATTTTTTTTTAAAAATCTAGGGTTAAGACTCCTAATTTTTATTAATTGTTTTCCTGTGTTACCAGGAATCCTAAAGGGGTTTTCCAAACAAAGGGGGAAACATTTGGGTAGAAAAAAAAAAAGGGATAAGGGGAAAGAGGAAAAAAAGGGGGAGCGGGGGGGGGGGGGGGGGGGGGGGGGGGTTTGGGGGGGGGGGGGGGGGGGGGAAATAAAACATGGTGAGGTAAAAGGAAAATAAAAGTGAGAAGAGAAAGGTGGGGGGAAAAAAAGGAAATGAACTGGGTTAGAAAAAATTTTTAAAGGGGGAGAAAAAGGAAAATTATAAGGGAAAAAGGGGAAAAAAGGGGATAAAAAGAAGAAGGGGATAAAAAAGGGAAAGGACAAGTAAAGACCAAAAGAAAGGGGGGGGAAAAAAAATAAAAGAAAAAAATATCCCAAAATTAAAAAAATAAAAAAAAAAGAAAAAAAATTTAAAAATTCAAAAGAAAAAGAAAAAAGTTTATACTTTTAAAATTTTTTTAAAAATATTATTTTTTTAAAGGGTTACAATAATTAAATAAAAAAATTAATCCCTTAAATTTTTTAAATATAACTTTAATATTATGAAACCTTTTAATTAAATATAAGATATTAAAAAAAAAAAAATTTTTAATAGTTTTTAAAAAATAAAAACAAAGTTTTTAAAAATATTTATTATATTTGCCATTTTAAATTTGAAAATACAATTACAAAAATTTTTTAAATAATTTCCCTAAATTTTTTTAATTTTGAAAACCAAATTAAAGTTTTAAAGATTTTTAAATATTTAAACCTTTAAAAATTTTATTTAATTTGGGTTAACCAAATTTAAATATTTTTTTTCTTTTACATTTTTTACATTATTTACAAAACCCATTTTTAATTTTAAATTAAAATTAAAATTCAAATTATATTTTTAACTAGGGGATTTTTACCCCCTAATCTACTTGAATTTGGAGCAACTATTAAATCTTTTTATCTTCCTTTTAATTTTAAAAATCAACATCCCTTTAACTAAACCCCCAAATTTAAATCAACATTTTTAAAATTTTCGGGTAAAATTTTCCCTTATTTTTTCTTTGCCAAACTTTGCTTTTAAAAAGTATTTTGTTTGTAAACAAAATTAAAAAAGGAATTTGGAACCCCTTAAAAAAACCAAAATTTCAAAGGTTTTTTTAGGAATAAAAATTTTAAAAATTTTTCCAAATTTAAAAAAATTAAAGGTGATAAGCCCTAAAAAAACAATTTTTGGGTGAGCTTGGAAAGAATCTTAAAATAAAAAAATAAAAATATACATGAATTTTATGAACAAAATTAATTAAAAACCCAGACGTTTTTTTAGCAAACTTCCCAATTTTTTGGTTATAAACTGGAAAAAATAAAAAAAAAAATATTTTTTTGATTAAATTTGTTTTTAAAAAGGGAAAAATTTATTAACAATATTTTTCAGGGTTAAAAAAGCTATTAACTAAAAGGTTTAAAGAATAAAAATAAAAAATAAAGGGTAAGAATTAAATTTTTTAATTTAAAAAACAAAAAATTTTATTAACACCCTCTGGAAAAAGTTTTTAATACTAAAAATTTTTCAGATTTTTTTAACGGGTAACTTTTTTTTTGTTTAAAAAATTTTTTTTAAAAACAAATTTTAAAGATTTTAATAAAATTTTAAACTCTTTTGTTTTTAAAAAACAGTACCTTTTATTTATGTTAAAAAAATTTTTTCAATTTAAAAAATCTCAAAAATTTTCTATGAAAAAAACCCCTTTGTACTTTTGCTATAAATAAAGGGTTTTTTAGATTTTTTTAAAAGGTTCCCCCTTTCCCAATTAGCTTTACTTTTTATCCCCTTGTTAAACCTTTTAGCTCATCCATTTTTTTTTCTTAGTTTGTTAAAAAAAAAATGTTAACCCTTCAAACCAAAAAAATTTACCAAAGAAAAAAAAATTCTTTTTTTTTCGGGCTTTTTTAAAATTTTTAAGGGTTTTTTTTAAAAAGAAACTTTTTTAAAAAAATTTACAAAAAAGCAAAATAATCTTTTTAAATTTTTTTTTAAATTAACTTTTTTTTTTTTAAAGGATTTTTTTTAAAAATTTTAATTTTGGAAAATATTTAAGTTCTTTTTTTTTCCCAACCCTTTTTTTTGTTAAGTGTTTTGTTTAATTTAAAAGGGGTTTCTAATTAGGTTTGTTTGTTTAATTTAAAAGGATCAAAATTTTGTGAAAATTTAATTTATAGGATTAAATTAATTACATTGTTTTTTTATATTTAAAGGTTAGTATTGTCCCTAATTTCCCATTATTTTAAAAATCCCCTTTCTTTTAAAAAAAAAATATTAGGGGAAAACTTTTACCAAATTTTTAAAAAACCTCCCTTTTTTAAAAAAATTTTTGGAACCATTTTTGTTTTTCCTAATTATCAATTTTTTACAATATTTCGGCCCAAATTTGTTTTCCCTAAATTACTAAATTATTGAACTAATTTTAAAAAATTTGTCCTTAGAATTTTGGGTTAATTAATTTTTTTTTAAAAAACCAAAGGTATAATTCCCCAAAAATTTTGTGTGTTTTTTACAACAAATTTTCCCCTTTTTTTTTTCAAAACCCTAGTTTGTCTAAAAAATTTAAAATTTTTTTTTTTTACCTTTTTGGGGGAATTTGTAATTTTAAAAATTTTCTTTACCAATAAATTTTTAATTTCTGAAATTTTCATTATTTTAAAAGGGTTTGGAAAATTTAAAAAAAGGTATGAAATTAACTTTAAAAAATTTTAGTTGGATTTATTTTAAAAATGAAAAAATTTATATTTTCATATCTTTTCCCCTTAAAAACTTAGTAATGGGTTTTATGTTTAGTTTTTGAAATTTTTTTTTGGGCAATTGGGACTTTTCAAAACTATTTTATTTTTCTATTCCCTTTAAAATAATTTAGAACTTAAAACTTTTTTATTTGTTCAAAATCCCAAGAAATCCTTTTTATAATTTTTTTCAAAACTTTCTTTCTAATCTTAATCTTTAAAAATTTCCAACCCCTTTTTTTAAAATAAATATTTTTCTACTAAATTAATTTTCCCTTTTGTTAAGTTCTTATTAGCACAAAAAAGATGAAAAAAAATTTAAATTTTCAATTGATTTGCCCTTTTTTTAATAAAAGGGAATTGGGTTTGGGAAAGAAAAAAAAAACTAAAAGGGTATGCAAAGTGAAAAACAGGGACTTCATTTATGACAAGAAAAGAAAAAACAAAGTATGCTAAGTGAAAAAAATGGGAAATTCATTTTTTTCTTATATTTTGTATTTATTTTTGTTTAATTTATTAGTTTGAAATTAGCCTTTTTTTAAAAGGCAAATTAGACTTACATTCCTCTTATTCCTATTCAGCGTTCTTTTTTTTTGGTTTAACAAACAAATTACATAAGAATTTATTTTTTAAAAATTAAAGAAATAGAGATTTCTTATTTCGACAAAAGAATCATCTTTCCCCTGTAAAATTTCATATTTTTTTCAATAAATGCCCCCACTAAATTTAACAATCATAACACTGCACTGTTTCCATTGATGCACCACCCTCGCCCCTACCACTATTACCCCCATTTCCGTTACCAATACCGCATTGCTGCACTACGATTGCCACCAACCCTTGCCTTCGTCACCCCAAAGACCCTACATCAGTCTTGCTTTTTCTGCTATCTTAACCCCCCAACCAAACATTAAGGTTTCGATCGGTTTTAAAGATCAATTAAACCAAAAATTTTAAACTATTGAAGAAAATATTAGTAAAAATTTTACCCCGTAAAAAAGTGAAATTTAAAAAAATAAGTAATAAAAAAGGAGATATAAAAATTTTTAAATTTTTAACTAAAAAATTGTAATTACCCCAAAAGGGAAAAGTGAACTAATAAATAAAAAAATTTCTAGGATAAAAAAACATGATACTAAAAAAAATAGAAGCCTAAATAATATTTAAGAATATTTATTTGTACTATATATGAATTTTTATGTAAGGTATAAAAAGGTAATTATTAAAAACGTTGTAAGATAATACTAAATTTTAAGAAAATTTATAATTAATTAAAAAAAAATATGAAAGATCCGAATTGGGTCATGAAGCTGGGAAAAATAAGAAAAAAATTTGGCCCAATTTAAATTTTGACAACATAAAAGCAAAAAATTTTGGGGTAAGGCAATTATCTTGTTCCATTTAATGCACAATAAAACCCCCAAAACCCTATAAAAAGCAGGAAAAATCACAGAGGCCCTTTGGGCATTGGGAAGGTGACAAAAATAGAGAAGGCAAAAAATTTAGAGAAAATTTGGGTTTGAAAAAAATTAGGGAAAAAATGTACAAATTTGGGCCTTTAAAGGGGGAACCCCACTGGACGAGCAGTTAGAAGTGGACGGCTATCCCACCCCCACGGTGGTGGCAGCGCCCAAGCCTGCCGACAAAACCACGGTGGTTTGGGTGGGGCCGGAGCCACCCCCGATCGGGGAGTCCAATTTCCGGCCCGATTCTTTTGTAATTTGAAAAAAAAAGAAATATTATTATAAAAATTTGAATTTTTTTATTCTAGAATATTTTTGATGTGTTTGTAGGAAAAATATTATTTGATAAAAATAGTCTTGTGATTAGGGTCCTTAAAAAATCATAAAAAACCCGGGATGTTTTTGGTTTAAAATAAATGCCTTTGGATGTAATTTCTGCCCAATTTTTTTTGTAGATTACTTGTGTTATAGACAGTGCATGTTCCCCTTTTTTAAAATTAATTTTTTTTAAATTTTTAGGCCTTAAAATAGGGTAAAATGGGTTTTAATTTTGGGTTTAAATTTAAAAATTAAATTATTAATTACTGATTTAGTGAATAAGCATATTTTTAGGATGTTGAAATCTGATGGGGAGATACTTGGAGCATTTTGGGGTTAGATGAATTATTTGGGTTTAAATTTGTATAAATTATAATAAAAAAACTAGAAAATTTAAGTTAATTTTGCAAATTGGATAATTTAGGTGTAAAAAATGATCTAGGATGAATTTTGACATTTTTAAATGATAAAATTTAGATGAGATGGTAATTAGGATGATAGAATATAAAAAATAAAAAATTTAATAAAAATTTTTATTTTTAGAAAAAAAAAATATTAAAAATTTGATAGGAAACTTGAATTATGGAATTATATGAAAATGAAAAATTTATAATTAGGGGCGAAAATTTGGATTTCTAAACGGATTTTTAATGTACGAGTAAAATAAATAAATTAAGGGGAAGTGATTTTGGGGATGGGGAAAAATAATGTGATTTAATTTCACATTTTTGGGTTGAAACGAATTTCTAGGTTTTGGGAAAATAAAACCTACTTAGAAACGAACTAGAAACCCAATTTAGAAATCGATTGAAATCAAACACCCAACCAAACCCAACCCCAGAAAATTATAAAAACAAGACCTAGATAAATTTAAGTAAATTAAACCCCAAACAAAACCTAAAAATAAGCGTTTAGGAAAATGAACCTTTTTAAATTTTTTAAAAGCTGAAAAACCCGTTTGGTTATAGGGGTGATCGGCAAAGGGGTTAGCAAATCGGACCGAGTTCGTGAGCGAGGAGTCGGGTAAGTTGGGATTAATGCGATGCTGTATTTTGGAGGTTAAGATTAGCTTGGTTGTGCTTTTTGTATTGGTTGGGGGTTTCATGTGCTTGATTAGAGTGTTACTATATTCTGTTTGTTATTGGCATGTATTGTATGATTTGTATGAAATGTTTTTTTACCCTTAAAAGGGGCTTAAACAAATATATGACCCGAATCATAATCGGACATGCATGGCAAACCGTTAGGGGAACTTAGGACTCTCCGGCCAAAAAACCCATCCCTTTGAAAGGGATGCACATGATTGCAAAATGGATTTCTTATCCTTTTCAACTAAGTAAAAGGAGAGGAGGGCGCGGCGAGGGTGAAGCAGTGGTTCGAAGGTACGGGGAGGAGTAAGGTCTCTATACACAGCTTTAATTTGGTCGTGAGCTTTTGCTTAACGTAACTCCCAACTTGGTTAGAGCGGGGTAATTTCTCTAATCTCACGAGGGCCAGACAAAAGTCGTGTGAGGCATTTGCTTGCCAAATTACCTAAAAAGTAACGAAAACCTTATTGTGTTGGAGTATAGTTTTAAATCCCTTTATCCTAAAATTATGAGCTGTGGTTTCTCACATCCATAAGACTCGAGGGGGGGCTAAGCGGCAAACAACTACTTGAAGTTAGGCAACACTGGATCTTGGGGTAGGAAAACATTTGGGAAAAAAGAATTTTTTAGGTCAAGTTTTTATTTTTGAATATTTTCATTTCGAAGAGTAATAATTAGGGAAAAATAATAGGAAAATTTTAAACTTTAACTGTAATAAAATGAATTTAAAATATAATAAATTTAAAAATTCTTTTACTTTATAGGTAAAAAGATTTATTTAAAAAACAAACTGTTTACTTTTAAAAAGGGTAGTCGTTTGACGCCTTGTGTAGTGGGGTCTAAGTAGCGGTTGTAAGACCAACTTCTTTTAGGTGGTTTTTCCGGTGGGGCTGTTACGATTTTGCCACTTCGGGGCGTACACTTCGCCATACTACTACCACAATTACTGTTTCACTAATCTAAAATGTCATACTCCTCGCCCCCTTTGTATTTTATGCTTTTACCATTGTTGTGCTGTCGCTTTCGCCATTCGCTACCGCCAGCCCCGCTACTACCACCGTCTTTTATTGCCGTCATGATTACCCTCATGCCTATTACTTTAGGTTGGTTTTTAAAAAAAAGATGGATCGTGATAATTTAGATATTAATGTTTTTATCATAATCTATCCCAAGTTTTGTAAATCTAAAAAATAAAATAATAAATAATCTTTTATTATATTTTTAGGAAATTTCCAATTCTATTCCCTTTTCATTTCATTATGAAGTGAATAGGTTGTTGATTTTGATAAACAATTCGTATGCCTTTATGTTTTAGTTTTAAACCTAATATTTGGAAAATTATCTCTTTTTTTACTTCTGTGATAATACTAAAAATGGTTGTTAAGATTAAGAGTTAAAAATTTAAAATTTTATATATCTTTTCAAGAAAAAGTTTTTTAGAAATGTGTTTTTTATTGGAAGAAAATTTTTTTAAAAAGTTAATTTTAAAACTAAATAAAGTAAATAGTAAAAGAATCAAACTTAATATGAAAAATTTATTAGGTCTAATTTTATAACAGGAATTATTGTGTTATTAATTTTATGGGTTTTTTGTGCTTTTTCAAAAAAACTTTGAAAAGTGTGGAGACTTGCAAAAGGGTCTACATTAAAAATTTGGGGAATAGGAAGCCGAAGAGGCGGTTCCCTTTAAGGGTCCTGCGTTGCAGAAACTTTCCCACCTAGGGAACAGCGTGGGATGAAAGCAAAAAACCAGGAAAGTCAGGGTACAAATTGCGAAATTGGCCCCAGGGATGGGTTATAATCCCTTTTGGTTTACGATGAAAATTGGACATAAAATCCCTTAAAAAACTTGTATGGAAATAACATACGGGGAAAGGAAAAGGATTCGGTATGGACATGACTTATATACGGAATAGTTCAAAAAGAAAATTATTTTAGAGTATTTCCTTGTACCGTATAATAATTCTAGTAGTTTTTTTTTAAAAATTTACCCAAAAACATTATCGTTTTTTTTTTCTTTTAAAAACATGATAATGGGCAAAAAGGGAAATTTAACAGATTTATCCTTTTAAAAGGAAACCACTTGGCTTAAAAATCTTTAAACATTATTGCATGTTGAAATACAGAATTTCCCGATTTTTACAAGTATTACTTGTCCGTTGAAAACCCTGCACGGAGGTGCTGGAAAGGGGAAAACTAATAAAATCTTTTACCGTTAATTGGTAGCCCCCTTAACATTACTTACAGTGTGGCCCTTTTCAAAACCTTTCTTCCCCTTTTTCTCTCCTGGTCTCTCTCTCTCTCTCTTTAAAAATCCAAAACCCCAAAACCCCAAAAGTCTTCCTTTCTTGCCTTCAAAAATTCCATTACTACACAAAACATCACCTTTTGAAGAAATTTTCTCTCCCTTCCCCCACCTTTTTCCACCATGAAGTTCATTTCTAAGAAAGAAAAAGGGGGGGGGGGAAGGGGTTTTTTTCTTTTATTAATATAAAAGAATGAAAAATGAGAAGCTGATTTGGAGGTATAAAAAAACCTTTTTTTCCTTTCAATTTAATTTCTGTAATTGTAAAATATTCTTTTCTTTCCATTTTTTTTCTTTTTCTTTTTTTTAATTTGAAAAGGGTTAAAATAAAAGAAAGGCAAACGCAAAACAAGTGAACTAAATTTACAGCAAATTTTTTTAAGGGTCTGATTGAACAACAAAGTTTGTGTCAACAAACGTGGATTCTTGATTAGTATGGGTAAATGTTCCCAAATCTTTCCCTGCTCTTGCATTGAATATTCTCCATTTTTGTTGACTTGACTTTTTTTTTATCTTTTTAATTTATATTTTCGGAGGTAATGGATCATGCCCCCTTTTTTGTTGTTGATTTATTTATTTTTCCTTGTTTTTCAGTAATTTTTTGGGTTATTTATTTATTTTGAGCTTTTGAATTTATATGGTACAGATCCAATTCTTCTGGCTGTGGGCGGGAAATTTTAAAACTAGGTCTAGATGATTGTTTCTTTTTGAATTCTTTTTCAGGATTTATTGGGTTTGGGAAAAGGGAATCATCCAAAAAGTAATTACTGTAGTTTTTGGCCCCGGAAGGAAGAAAAAATTTTTTGTGTCGGTTCTTTTTATCTTAAATGTAATAGCCAGTTACGTTTTAGTTTTCTGCTTACTCGTATCCCTTTTTTACCCCGAAGTTTGGGTTTTTCGATATGTGAAATATTATAGCTTAAAGAATAGGGGGGAATCGCTTTTGCCAGATTAAATTTTCCCGTCATTAGCAGAGTAAGCGCTTGGAAAATTTTAATGGAACCCCAAAAATTTTTTTTTTGACGGTATTGGGAGTTCTTCAAAAATTTTACCTTGTAAATTAATATGCGAATATATAAATTTTTTAAAAATAATATATATAAATCATGGGTGGACACACGTGGTCTGGTGGCTTTGGTCTGAAATCGTTGCTTTTAAGCCACAGACGTGTTTGCCATTTTTTCTTTCCAACATGCTCCTTGAGTTTTGTGCACACTATTTCACATTTGGGTTTTTCCCTTTTCTGGCGGCTGATTGGTTTTAAAATGAAAGGTTGAATTTGCCCCGGCAAGAATTCATGTGGGTTGATCCTATTTGATTGATTAATTTTCTCATGAGAACCATGACGTGGTGCTTTTTGTTAGAAGTTTTATTAAGTTAGTTTCCAGTGAGTTAGTTATTTTTGGAAACATGGTATCTTTGGTTTTGAAAAAGAATATTTTCCCCTGTAACTGAAAAACTTGTCATTTTTAAATTTGGTTGCCCCTTTATGTAGGTTCTGGAAGTCCCTTTGGGAAGGGTGCTTCCAAAGGAAAAATTTGGGGGTCAAATGGCACATGTGTCTTTTGTGGGGAAGAACTGGGAAAATTTTGGGTCAAAATAAAAGGAATCAGAACAGACAGGATTGGTGAAAAGGCCCAAAATTTGTCTTGTAATTTTGTGGTGAGACACAAGCCCAAATTTTTTTAAAACCGGTCAGCTTTAGTCATCCCTACACCATGTCAGTCCCAAAAACTTCATTGTCTACAAATAGCTCTGTCTCCAGCTGCAGTGAGTTCTTTGGGGTTCTTGTTATTTTTTTTTGAATCGATAGTGGGGTTTGATATAAAAATGGTTTTTTAGTATAAATATTATTCGTAAATTTTAAAGCTTTGCATTTTTAGGGATTTCTCCATTGAGTAAATTCATGAGGTATGCTCCTTATGATTACAGGGTTATTTTTTTAATAATGTTTTGGGGGTTTAAAAAAGGGAAAAAATACCATTTTTTCACCCCTTTCAGGGGAATCAAGAAAATTAAAAGAATGTTAAAGATCCAGATAATAAAGTCAATGTTTTTCAGGATCCACTTCGAAGCGCGCGTTGCCAGATTTTGGGCAGATTCAAAGACAAGTCACAATTTAGCAAGGGAATTTCTGGGGATTTTAAAGCCCTCCCAAAAAAATGGAAACTAATAAAAACCCAAACAGGAATGAGGTGTTAGATGGTACTACTGTTTATAAAAAATTGGATGGTTAAGGAAAATTCTTTGGAGATAAAACAGAGGAAAATTGTGGGATCCCCCCGAACCGAGGGTCCAAGAATGATCTGGGAACAGTGTGGCTTATAATGATATGACGATGAGTGTGGTGAGGAACCCAAAAGGGGGGAGCCCATTTCCTGAGTTCCCCCCAAGATGAAGGTAGTGGGGTTACAAGTACAAGCAAGAAAAGCAAAGAAATGGAGAAGGTGGGGAAATGGAAAGCAGGGGAATTGTTCACAACTGTTGGATCGAGGGGTTGCCTTTTACCTGAAATGGTGAAAGTTTGGGGGGATATAGTAATTCATTTTCATGGAAAGCTGCCTCACCTTTTTAAACCTGAGTATGATGGGAAAGAATGGGACCCCTGGGAATGTGAAAATCAAATGCGTGCAATGGGCTCGCAGTCAAAGGGAATACAATTTAATGGAAAAAAATTGTGTCTTTTCCTTTTCAAATTTGGGGCTTTTAGCTAAGTTGAGGGAAAAACAAACTTCTAAAAAGCAAGTTTTAATCTCTATGATGTCTGTGGTGTGCCCCCCCTTTTATACCCTGTTTTGACAGTTTTAGGGAAAGTGCTTTGAGGAGACCATGCCTATTTTTACCCCAAAAAACAAGTGTTTCCCAAAAAATTTCTTTAATCCAAATTTTTTGTGAAAAATTTGTATTGATTTACCCCCTATTTGACATTCCCATTTTGCTGAGTCAAGTAATCAGGGGGCGGTTTTCAAAAAGCGAGCTGTCACAAGCACATCCCCCTAATTTAAAAATCCGAAGTTTCTGTTATTACGGGGTGTACTTGGGCAATATCTAGTGGGGTTTTATCCCTTTTAATCAATAAAGCAGAAGGATATAGACATCTTTTCCTTCTTACTTGAATATAATTTTTCTTTTCTGATTTCTATGAAATTTTCAGGGGGAGAAGGGCCCCTGAACTCCTTATTGAGAAAATAGAAACAGCCAACCCAAAAGTTTTCTTGGGAGAAAACTTTTCTAGGGGGTGCCAAAAGTCCTCCCGAAGAAAGGAATGACGTTTGGGTTTTTTACATGAAAATGCATCGTTTAAACGGATTGCTCTTATACTGTTCATTGATTATATCAGTGAGATGCTCACTGTACATAAGCTAAAAAAAATGTGAATCCTTTCGAATTTAGAAATTTGTGGGGGAGCAGCTGGTTTTTTGGGGAAGGAGGGAAAAACCAGAAGACACTGATGTTAGAGGGTTGTCCCAAAGAAATTGGGTTTTACGGGTCACCCCCCAAAATTTTCTTGTTGGGAAAGTGGTGAAATATTGAGAACATTATTGGCATCTGCATCTGTTTATGTTTTCACATTTCCTATATCATGCAAAATTTTAAATTTCCTTTCCGTATTTGTGCTGAAAAGCTGGATTCTTGTTTGAAGATGGATTCATTGGATGGACATATCCCCGACAGGATGGGTCAATGCCCATCTAATTTTTTCCTTTGAATCAAGATGGGCAATCATTAACATTTTTCATACCCGACTGATATGTTAAAAATGAGTTTAAAAACTTACCTAGCAATGAAACCTAGTATTTTTTTTCAAAGACCTGGTTGTCGTTTTTAGCTTCCCGTTTGATTTAGATTCGAAAATTTAATACAGGTTTTTTTAGTTGTTACAGAAGCAGTCTAATATCATTAACTTTTACTCAGAAATTTTTTCAAAGTATTTTCTTTTCCTTTTCCATGTGAATTTTCTTATGCCTTTTGCTGGCATGCTAGATTTTTTTTTTCCTGATTCACTTTGCATTTGTGTTTTCTCTTCATTAGCATTTTCTTTATACTAATTTTTTTAAATTTTTTTTTCACACTGCAATTTATCTTATATTTTTTTTCATGATTAGAACAGGAAATTTTTTTTCCCATTTATTTTATTTGGGTATTTCACATTTTTTTGTTGTTTCTTTGGGCCCCAAATTGTAATGCAGTTTTGTTAAAAGGGGGTCACAGCGATGATGAAGAAAATTAAATCAATTGTGCAGATTCAGGTCATTTTTGGCATATCATTTGACCCTTTAGAAGCTTTTTTTGTGGAAAGGAGTGTGTTCTCTACCATGCCTTTTTCTGGAGATGCAAGGCTTGCACAATGACACTATTAAATGCCCAAGATCCACTGATGTATTGTCTTCCCGTTCCCTTCACGAAGAGTCTTTTGCTGCGATGAAAAGTTGTGCAGTCGATATTCCATTCCAATGGAAAAAGTGATGGGGTTTTCCCCTGACTTTAACAGGGTTTGGATGGAAAATTTTCCCCCTAGTTTATGAGCCTAAAATCCAATTTTATTTTTGGTTTTTAAATCTTTCGCATCATTAAGGAAAGTTATAGATGAAATTATCCTTCGCTGTCTTCATATTGGGTTTTCATGTGAAGGGGCCTAAGGCCTTTGGGAGACTCTATTTTCCTTTTGGCAGAACTGAGGGAGCTCCCAAAAAATAAAAAAGAAATTCATCAAAATTTACATATCAAATCCCCCATGAGAGAGACAAACCAAGTGTCATCAACATCCTCTGAGGTCCCACCCATTAACTGAAAAAAGGTCTGCAAAAGATGGAAACCCAGAACAAAAACAAAGGGAATATCAAAAAAAATGTTGGGTTCACAGAGCATATTGGTTTTGAGTCTCGGAGGAAAGCTCTAGAGGAAGTATGCGAACAAGCCATTTTTCTCTTTTTTACATTTAAGGAAAATTTTTACCCCTGGGGAAGTTTTTGCAGGATATATACTCAATCAGGTATACAAAAAAAATTTCCCAAAAAAAAAATTTAATGTTATCCCCTTCTGTATGTCAAATAAAATGTGTCAGTTTTGAGTAATAAGTCATTTTATTTTTACATTTTTAGTAGCATGTGATGTTGAAGATCAATGATTCTTCTGATGTTAAAATTTTTGTGCTGAATCTACTTTATTTTTAAAATTTGGGGTAGTGTGGGGGACGATTTTCTAATACAGTTGAAATATATTTTTGGGCCCCTAGGATGTTATGTTTAAAAATCATGAAACCTGGTTATTCTGCAGAGGACCCAGTGCACCAGTGTGGGCATTTCCGGAAGCTCATTTTTATTATATGCCATCACAGTAAGCAGCTCACCATACAGGTGAGGGGGGTTTTTTTGAGAAGAATAAACCCGGCGAAGAGAAGGAAAACTTTTGGATGTGGGTTGTTTCAGTAAATGTTGCCTTTAAAAGGAAATTTCCAAAGGGCACAAAAAGAGTGTTAATTTCGATGTGCAGTGCCTTTTCTTTGGAAAATTCCCGGAGCTCGTTTTCTCAGTATACATCATCACAAAATTATCAAATTGTGGGCATTTCCCCAAAAGGACTTCCCCACTTTTTTGGGTATCAGAATTTTTGTAGTTTAAAAATTTTATGATTTTTTAGGCTAGGTATTTTTTAACTATATCCTGCGTTGTTGTGGGGTTTTTATTTGAATTTACATTTTGTCTGTTTAATGATCAATTTTTTAGAATGTCCTAAATTCAATCTAGTTTTTTTTGATTAAGGGTGTAATTTTATTAAAAGAAATTGAAAGCCAATGAAGAATGGGGGGGGGGGGGGCTTTGGTTGCAATGTTCAATATGCTCCGTGACAACAAACAGTCTCCTGCCACCTCAGAATTTTATTTTAGTAATTCCCCTTTAAATAGAAAAGGGTTTTAAAAAGAATTGGGGAATGTAAATGGTCGCTTCCCCTCCTTTTTTCTTTTTTTTTTTTTTTTTTTTTGGTCCCTTAGTTTCTTTTGATAATTTTCTGCTGCTTAGTTTGGTGTTTTCCCGCACTAAAAATTTTGGATACTTTTTTTTGTTTTGACAAAGGGCAGCAAAAGGGATTTCTTATTTAAAGAAGTTGAAACTCACTAAAAAGTTAGGATGTGAGGGGTTGGGGATATCTCTGCATCTTGGGGCTTTCCAAAAACATTCTCTGATATTGAAAATATGCTGAGCCAGGAAAGCGTGATTCGAGGTATTATTCCTACGAAAAAGTTAAGCATCCATAGTTGCCCCAAAACCAATCTTAGTTGTGGTTTTTGAATTCACATTTAACGTGCATTGGTTGGAGTAGGATACTAAGGAAAAATGAAAATTATGTTAAATTGTGGATTTTTGTTCCAGTTTGGTTCACATGTTTTGATAATGATGCCTTACTTTTTCTCTCCATTCCCCTCTCACTGTCTGTGGTTATTTTTTAAAGTGTTTTTATTGTTGTTTTAACAGCAAAAAAAGATTTTTCTCTTGGTTATCAGGAAGATTTGTTGTGCTTCCTGACCCAATTTTTTGAGACAACGAAGTGTCAGTAGTACAAATTTTTTTTGCTTTTCATGAATGAAAAATTTTTTTTTTCTGTAGAAAATGATTTCAGTTGATTAACGTTTTTCCAGGGGAAAAAAAATTTTGTTGAAAGGTTCAAAAGAAGAAAACCCGGCCAAAATCTTTAAACTTAAATTTTTTTTAACAGAAAAATAAAGTTTGGATTCTTGTGCAGGATCTTGTTAATTGGCATGAATGACCCAAAGACTTTTGTCTTGAGGTCTTTTAAGGTTTTCTTGTTTGGTTTTTTTGATGATTTAGTGCAAAAAGTGCGTTATGTTGGGGGCCAAAAAATTTATTTATCAGTTCTGTTTTTTTTTATTTCCGTCTCTATTTTTGGGTTTCTTGTCCTAGGTCCACTCTTTACAAAACAGAGTCTTTTTTCTTTCCCACCCCGTCTTTTTTCAATCTATTTGAGACTGATATAATAGTCTTGGTTTGTGCTTTGGGATTTAATAGTGACCATCAGAAATTGTGAAGAATGTCAATTCTGGACAAGGGGGTCTAGTACTTTGAATTTAACAAAACATTGTGGAATCTTTTGCTTGAAGCGGCATTTGGGATAAAAGTCTAATTCACTTTTGTACCCGAGGGAAAAACCTTCTCCATTGCACTTCTGGCAAAGCAACGCAAGAACAGACGGGGCTGTTTGGGGGATGCGGTGGGTGGAGGAAAAAAGGAGAGGGAAAAAAAGGAGGGGATGCTTCAGGGGGAAAGTTTCTTATGGGAGACATAATGTGGGGGATTTTGAACAGAACAATTTCCCCTTAAAAAGAGTGCATGGGGGAAAATTTTCAAGAAAGGGGTGAATTTCCCGGAAAGAATCCCTATTGATGGGCTGTCATAGACGTTGGGTTGAGGATGTTATCTAATAGGCACAGGGTACTTGGAGACCTGATAGAAGCAAATGAAAGAGTCTTTGGGTTGGGGACGTAATCTGCAGCCAGTTCTGATGGCAGGCAACTCTATTAGATTGGGGGGTTCATCCTCGCCTAAACCATTTGAAAAGGATGGTTTGTAGAGTTTTAAAGAAGATTCAATCTAATACTGATCCTAACAACCTATCACCTGTGGACATTTCCCCGGGTTTGGTCTCTCGCTCTAAATCAAACGGATGGTTTTTGGAAACCCCTTTGCAGAATTCGGAAAAAGTCCCAAACGCCTCAGAAGTGGAAAAAGGGGCCAAGATTTGAATTCAGCAGCCAAAATTTGATATTTTGTCCCCGTTCAAAAGTTGATATCCGAGGAAAGTTCACGGAACACAACCCTCTTGGAAATGATGATTTGGGTCGACTATGAGGGTGAGCTTTCAAATCTTATTGCTGCGCTTGGCCCTTTTTGGGAATCAACCCAGATAAATATTGATGATAGCTCCCAAAAGGTAGGATAACTATACAAAAAGGGGCTGAAAACAGCAGAAACTGATTTTGTTACCTTCAATGGTTCAAAGACTTGGTCTTCAAGTGGCTCTTTGGATTCTTTGGCCATTCCCCGCAGGCATTTTTTCCTTTGGGTTCACGATTATCCCCGTTTTGATGGGTTTTGGGGTATTGGGTTCTTTGTTTCCCCCAGAAAATTTTAAGGCAGAAGTTTTCTGGGGGTGACAAAATCATGGTAAAGGGGGGAAAACTCTGTGGTTTGTTTTTTAGTGTCAGTTCCGGATCTTAGGAAATTTGGGGTTTCCCATCTGAGCTTGATTTATAGCATCACTAAGCCGCTGAGGAAATTTGGGTGCTAAAGGGGGAAAGAGAAATCTTTTTTTTTAAAATCTTTATGTAGGTTCATTTAAAGGAAATTTGAGGACTGAATTTGATTTTCCCTTTTACAAATTTTGTCCCTTATTTCAAGTACAGAAACAATCATTTGAATGGGGAACCCGACTTGCTTGCAAAAATTTTTGGAATTTCCCGGCTGTTTTCTTTTTACCTTAAAAATAGTTTTCCGTTTTGTTCTTTTCAAAATCATTTTAGGTTTTTGCTCGTCTGAGTTACAGGGCTAATTCCCGAGTGAACTTGCCTCTTTTAACAGTAAATATAAGGCAACCAAAAAATGGAAAAAGGGAAATTAGACACGATCTGATGGTGATGGAAACTTACATTTGGTGTAACATTATGCCCAGTATGCCCCAAAAGGGCTTTTCATGCACGTTTAATTTGGCTGCTGATGTGGTGGGGATGTTTTGCTGGATCAGAATTTTGTCAACGACAGAATTTTCCCCTTTGTATTCAGTAAAAGGCAAAGCATCTCTTCCAGCGAGCTGTCGGAACGATCAATTTCCCCTTTAAAGTGAGTTATTTTATATTTTGGCTACGTTGGGGGTCAGTTTTATTTTGCACAGAATTGCAGCACATTTTGTTACAAGAAAAACCCCAAAGCCATTCAAAAAAAAGTCTAGAAAGTGATGAGGTGACCAAAAATGCCCTTTTGGCCTGCAAAAATATAAACTAAAGTAGAATCGTCATCTAGTTTTCCAAAAGTAATTTTTTGTTACTTTCATGTATAACCCTCTGATTTCGTTTTTTTGCCAAAAAAAAAGAAGGTTAATTTTATCTCTCTGCTTTTTAAATTTTTCGTCAATTTAAAGTGAGGGCTACTCGTTGCTTTTGGGAGTTGATGTCAGCAGAAAGAGCTTGTGTGGGATCATAGATTTTCTCAGGGTATACTGGGTAAGAGCTGAGACGTGGGTCAAGTCATCGCTCGTTGTTCCCAAGAAGTCCTTCCCACTTTGTTCCCCAAAGGAATTTTAAGAAGAGGTTCAAAAATTCATGTTGCCCCCCTTTTATGCATCCCGGACAACTGGTGTTACAGGATTCACCCCAGTCCTGCGAATTTGCGGGGGATGAAAGTTCCGTAAGTTAGCTCCTCGAAGAGAAGGGGGCTGTGATTTTTTCTTTTGGTCAAGCTCCGCTTGCTTTTCAATTTTTTTTTTTGTTTTTCTCTTTTACAGTATTTCCCCCACCTACTCTGTAAATATTGAGTTTCATAAAATGCTTCACCCAGATATGGAATTTTTAAACGAAAATTTTGGGAATAAAGCGAGATCATACATGTTTTCCTCCGTGTAGTTTTTATCGAGGAAATGTAGAAATCCGAGGTTGTTTATCATGCAAATTTTTTACTGGAATTATATGTTAACGGGCAACCCAGAGTTTCTGTTTAGAATAAGGTAATTTTTTTTTAGCTTTTAGCGTGGTTGATGATGCACTTTTTAAGATGCAGTTATAAAATTCTGATTTTTTATTTATTTTTTTATTTTGCAATTTTTGTAGCAAGTGCCCTTTTTGTTTGGCAATCTTTTGCGCCCGTAGGAAATTTTAAAAATTTTGGGGTAATGTTCCCGATATTCCCGAATTTAGTTACTTTGGTGAGCTTTCAACTGCTTAAATTTATTCTCAATCGAAACTTTTCATCATGTCATTCAATTACTTGCTCACAATTTTTCAAATATGCCTCTTTACTTTGATGGGAATTGATTAAACATATGCAAAAATAACACCGAAAAATTTAAACATGTATAAATTTTAAAAAATTAAAAATTCAGATAGTGATTGAATATTCAATCAAAATTCAAACGGGTTGGGAACTTCATCCCTTTTATTTTATGTTTATTGAAGTACAAACCCCTTATGTGTCTTGGACCTTAAAAATTTTTGAAAAATGTGTTTTATAAAGAAAAAATAGTTACATCAAGGGGAAAAAAAGGTTGCGGTTTAATTTAAAAAGTTGGGAGGTTGAAACCCTTTTACCTTCATGATTCAATGCCATTTAATGAAAAAAGGGTTATAGTATTTACTTGGGTTTGGGGGAAAAAAAAATTAGTTGCGATGTAACGCCAACAAGACATTAAAAGCAAACCCCTTTTATGGTTGGAGATATTCGGACCGTAATTCGTTTGTGTCAGCGAGATTCCTGCGAAAATTTACCGGGCGTGCCTAAGATTCACAATCACGACTTAGTTTGTCTGATTGCACGAGGGGGGATTGAAAAAAAATGCCCGCTTTTTACAAAATTTGGCTGTAAGTTGCCTTTTCATGGGAAATGCAACTTCCCCAGAAGCTTTATGAGCTTTTTTTTTTTTTTCTTTGCAAATAAGTGTTTTTTAAAAACCCGAAATCTTTGAAAAATACTTTACTTTGGGTAAAATAATGAAATATTACTCAAAAATTTTAAAAAGGAAATACATAAAATCAAGGTTTATATTTTTTATTTTTTCTAAATATCCAAGTTTAAGCATTCAATTTTAGAGTAAAAGGGGTTTTCACACGTAAAGTAAAAAGGGGTTTTACAGTATGTGTAACTTCTCCTGAATGTTCGTGTGTTTAATTATTTTATTTTTGAAATTTGGTTTTTGAATCCTTAAATACCGTTTATATTTTAAAAATTGGATAAAATAAAAAACAAATACTTAAAATAAAAAACATAAGAATCAAGGGCTTAGTAAATGTGTGAATCTAACCATTTATTCAAAGAACTAAGGTTCAAGTGTTCAATTTCAAAAAAAAAGAATTAAAAAAACCCAAGATATAATATGACCTGTTTGTCTGGGAGAACTAGTCTAAAATTTAAAAGTTTTACAGGACTTAAAGGGCCCAAAAATTGATTGGGCTAATAACAGTGCTAAGCTAGTTTTTTAGCCCCTTGTACAGGATTCCATTTTTTTTTTTAATTTATTAGTTATATTGATAATTCAATTTCTTATTATTTTTTAATTTTGAAATTTGAGATATTTATCAAACCCTCCTACACTTATTTTTCATTCAAAAAATTTTGAAAAAAAGTAACATATATTTTCATAACATAAAATGTAATGCCATGTATATGATTATTTTTATTTTTTATTGAAATTTACTAGTTCAAAAAAATAAGTTTAGCCCAAGTAATTAAAATTAGGCCAAATTTAAAAAATAAGTGATGTTAAGCAAAACAAGAAAATTTTAAAAAGGGTAATAATTTCATTACTCATGGAATTGCAATTACGAAAAGAAAAAAAATACAATGGTACTATTAACGTAAATGTAATGATAATACTCCTCGTCAAAAATATAGTGAGGGGTATGAATATAAAAAAAAAATACTATCTAGTTTTAAGTGCTAATTGGGTTAAAAAATTTTTGTAAAAAATTTTGTCTTGGGGGAATTTGGGGGGAGGGAAAATTTTTTTAGTTGTTTTATGGTCGCCCTCAAAAATGCTTATGTATTTTCTATTGGAATAAGATTGTCGTAGTTGATTTAAATTTTTAGAAAATCTTTAATTGTTGGTTAATTTTAAAAAAGGGAAAAAAAATAAGTGTATGTGATTATCCCCTTTAATTTTTTTGGGGGAAAAATAAATTTCGTTGGTCATAAATTTTAAAAAATTTTTATTGTTGGTCATTATTTATGGGGAAAAAATATCATTTAGTTTTTAGGAGTAATTGCGAAAATATTTTTTCTAGGTGAAAGAAATTGTTTTAAAAAAAGGGAAAAATAAAAAAAATAAGGAAAAATTTTTTGTACTTTTAGGTATTTCCTTTCGTTAGTGGTTTGGGCTCATGAGGAAATCCAGTTAGTTTGGGCTTTCTAGTCTTTTGGGTTTTTGAAGTACTCACTCTCTTTCTTAATGTTTCCTGGTTTTGCCGTTACAGGTTGCTTTGTACCCGGGCTTCCTTTCAAGCACTTGTTGGGCAACAAAAAGGGGGGGGCTTGTTGATTGTTGAGGTAGGCTTGTGGTACCAAACATTACTCAACGGTAAACCCTCAACGTTGGAGAACCAATACTTTAGTATGATGCAAGATAAGAGTCAAGTTCTTGGTACCCTATCACCACTCAAATTATTGAATTTTTTATAAAGATATTTTTCGAGAACTCAAATTCAGTTCGTAAGCACCGTAACTTAGGGCAATGGGTCCAGGGGCCCTTTTTCTCTTTAATTTTTGTGCCAGCAATTACTCATCCCTAAATGAGTAGTGACATTTCCCTTTTTGGATGGAGAAGGAAAAACTGATGATTGGCCCCCATATTTTTTTTTGGTAGCATGCGAGCAACTTTTGTCAGCTGTCATTGGGATACATCTTGTCATACTTTCGAGCTGTTATATCTTTGGGGAATTGTTAAATTATTAAAAATAACCCAAAAAAATTTTTTTAAAAACATCAATATACTTCAAATTTACAAAGGAAAACTAGAAAGTTGCAAAAAGTAAATATAAGAAATATCTTTTAAAAGATAACTATTTTAATGCCCTATCTAAAAGTAGTCAGTAAGTTTAAGTCTTCGTAGGCCTGAAGTATAAGCTAAGTATGTTGACTGTTGACATAAGACAAGTGAAATTAGATTGAAAAAATTTCGGAAAGTCTTCTACATCATTTAAAAAATTTTTAAAAAAACCCTTTTTCAATTGGATACTATATTCAATTGTTAGGGTAAATGTTAACCTTACGCTTTTTTTTATTTGAAGTTATACAATGTTCGTTTTTTAAAGAGACAATGCTAGTAACAATCATATGTGGGTTCTAGGGGGGTGCTATTTTGTCAAAACACAATTTTTTTTCCCTGCGATTTTTACGAGTTTAGAG
>JAMXBC010000396.1:0-23526 GCA_024138005.1 Lumnitzera racemosa
CTTAATCAAAACCATTGATCATTCACGTGATCAAGGGGCGCAAATCAAACCTAAGAGTTTATAAATACCCAGCCATGCCTCTTCATTTAGACACTTTAGAAGCTTTAGAGATAAGAGAAAAAATACTATCTTAGGATTCTCTGGTCTCAAAGATCAAAACAGCTTTCAAGTGAAGAACGATTCATACTCAAGAATAGTGAGGTTGATGCTCAATAGCTCCCTCACTTGCCAAAAAGTGTACTGAGTAATTGAGATTATTTGTTTCTCGTCTTGGCAGTTTTTTTTGAAGTCCTCCTGTAAGTCCCAAATTTACGTGTTACTCTTTTAAGGTCACATGCAGTGTAACTCCCATATAGCTTCCACGTGATAACACTATTAGAACCCTATATTTACATTTTTTGCGACTTCATTAGGGATAAGAAGTTGACTATTTAATGATGGTACCTTAAAAAAGGAATCCAGCATACCTAACACTACCTTGAGAACAAGACTCATGCTGACCCTACTAAGCTAGACTTACCTCTACCACTTGAAGATGCAATCAAGACAACTCTTCGATCAGAATAATCCTGTTAACCAAGACAAACCAAACCAACTAGAATAACTTAGTAGCGGAAAACCCCAAACATACCTTGCAAAAATGTTTTTGGGTTAGGGATCTAAAGTGTAGACCAACGTAAGCAAACACTTTATCGCTAATGTATGAATCTAAAGAGGTAATGTCGATAAAGATCATGGTCCCATCTTAAAACTACCATCAACGCTGAATAAGAGCTAGATGCCTTGCGCATGTTGGACTTAGAAGCATTAGAAAAAGACAAGACACTATTAAGTGTAATCAGCCAATTATTTGCAAAAACTTAGCATAGCTTATGACTGCTTGGTAAGGAAAAGATCCTTCTAGCAAGGCAACATTGTACTTCATGCAACAAAGCAGTGGGGTAAGGTATTCTACACGCCAAAGTTTACACCTTATTGGGAGGGATCATTTATTAATTGAGGAAGTACACGATAGTGGCTATTGCAAACTTCTCAACCCCAAACAAATGCTAAATTTTAGCTCTTACAATTTTCAATATATTAAGAATTTCATTTAAACATCATTGCCACTAAAGTACTTAGTATTGAAAAGAATCCGATCATATTACATAATTTGTGTTATTCACCTACTCTATTTGGTTTATGTTGCTACAAAATTATGATTTTACTCTCCTTAGTATACAAAATCCCAAAAACATGTTATGAGAATATTCTATAAGGGGCAATCTATACATTGTTATTGATTGGTAGAAACATTCGCTCACGAGCGTACAATGAAAAGATAGGTTTGAATGTTACAGATTTGGGAACGACATAAACCTCCCAACATACCAACAATTATAGCTAAGTAAATGAAAGGAATCAACTCCTTGAACTATCATACGCAACAAGCTAAGGATTGCAAGGACTCACATGAAAAATGCATCGACCTGAGTGTCAAGCTTTTTTACATGCTAACATAGTTTTCCAAGCTTCCAAGTAGTTATGTCGACCTGCCAAGTACTATACCAATTATTGAGCTCTTAACATGACTAGGCAACGTCTGAGCCAACCAACTTTAGACATCAAACCAAGCCAAGCAACCAAGACACCTTTACCGGGAAGGATCAAAACACTTTTAAGCATCCGAGCTCAAATTTTAAAGTAAAATAGGTTAGCTCTAACTGTTGACATTTTTCTAACCTCATTTGAAAAAAGATACTACGATTGACATCTAGCCTTAGAATTCGTTACATTTAGCCAACAACCCCTACAAGCTTCCAATTACCTCTTGACATGTGTGTCTAGCACAACATTTTGGATGGATTCTTTTTTTTTTTCGTATAAAAGAATCTTTGTTTTTTTTAAACCCTTTTTAGCATATTTTTATGAAAATTTACCCTTTTTACCTTTTCATATATGTGTTGTTATGCTAGTAAGGTGACTATTAACCCCCATTTACTTCTATGCAAACATTATCTCTTCATTATTGAATCAACATTTTCCCTTTTAAGAACACTTAGTGGGGGTTTTCTCTCTTATTTTTCAACTCTTACTATCTCCTTTAGCAAAAGTCGGTGGTGAGCAACCTTAATACTACATTCTATGTCATATTGAATGTTAAGAATAGGCTAAGTAAGATCCATTGGTGTATCATATCTAGTTGATAGCCACTCGAATCTACTAAACCCCGTTTTTTATTTCTTTGTTTCTTTATTCATTATAGTGCAAACCTCCATGTGTATAACCCTAAAGATGCATCACTTTGCTAATATTAAAGTACAGCTCTAAGAGGGAGGGGTGAAGTTACCATGAAGTTTTATTTGTATTTGCTATTAATGGCTACTGTATTCCTTTGGACCTGTTTTAGTGTGTTTTAAGTAAGGTAAGTTTTGAAGTTGTGAGCTATATAGTGAGGTTTGTGGATTAGTAAGTGCCACTCCTAGTGTAACTCTATTTTACTGTGTTTTTCACTGTGAAAACAAAGCAATTCGTTTTTGTGTATTTGAATGCGTGTTAGGTTTTGAAGTTGTTAAAGTGTGTTAGTAAGATTCTAGGTAGTAAATAGAAGTGTTTGTTGTGTAATTATGCTGTCAACCTTTTTGGAAAAGTATTACACAATGCTAAATTCAAGTGTTTAAGGTGTTATTGCGACCTAAGTAGGGGTGCTCATGTTGGTCGAGGTTAAAATGGTAGTAATACCCCTTGGTCCAGTAATAAATAAACTTGACTAACTTACTAATCTTGTTAAGATTTTGGTTACTACAATGCAAGTCAATGTGTAGCAACCACAAGGTGTACCTCATCATAACCTACCTAAGAATATTCCTAAGAGATGATATGGCCAAGGTGGCCGAGCTAATCACCCAGTCAACCCCCATCAAGCTAGAGGATTACAAACCGAGCTACTAGAAAAATTTTAGAGTTAGAGGAGATTAAGGAGGATATTGAGGATGTAAATTTAGACAATGATGGAGAAGAAAAAGAAGAAGAAGAGATTGAATATTACCAAGCATAAAGCAAGGACACTAAGCCCTCGAAGGCTTAACAATGTCAAGGGTCTAAATCCTACCCTCCAATAGAAGTAGAGATTTGTACTTGAGACTTATCTGTAGGATACCTTCGCAAGTTGTAAGAGCTTCGTCAAGGAAACCGATCTATTGAAAACAAATGGAGAGAATTTCAATATTGATGATCCGAGTAGAAATAGATGATCCGAGGCTCGTATAGTGTCACGATTCATTTTCAAAACTCAAAATATGAGATTTACAATATATGGAAGCAAAAAGGTCTATATACTGGAAGATGCCATTAAAGTACGTAGAGGGTTGATAAGCAAATGAGAAATGCTCTAAGCAAACCTGGGCCAACTTTTTCCCTGAACTCCTACTCCATACCGAGTTGCTAATGCCGATCGAGGAAATACATAAACCAACTTAATGATAGCTAAGCAAGCAAGAAAAGTCAAGCTAAGGATAAGTTGACCCCAAAGACATATGAGAAAGGAAAAACCTTTGGATGGAAGGTAAGCTAGGTAAAATGCTTCAAATGCTTTGGTTTTGACACATGGCTATTAAAATGTTAGAACCAATGTGCCCTGATGCTCCCAGGAGATGTAGTGGATAGCATTGGCGAAGCAAGCTAGAGGATGGTAAAAAATGTTGGAAGAGTTTTTAATTTGAGGGGGAAGAGGATACTTTATCTATACCAACTTGGAAGAGGTATGACATTAGTCTAAAAACAAGTGCCGTACTCCTTGCCAACTCCAAGGAAGACCAGAGAGAGCATTTTTCTATACAAAATATACCATTAAGGGACAATTATGTACCATTATTGTTGATGGAGGGAGTTTTTACCAACATCATTGCACATCCTTTATGCAAAGGTTAGGACTACTGACTTCTAATAGTTCCAACCTTACAAGTTATATTGGCTCAGATAAGGGTACTTTACACATCACTAAATAAGTAAATTTTACTTTTTGGTGTTGGGAACGTATAGGGATGAAGTGGTATGTGATGTGTCCCCATGGAGCCTCACATCTATTACTTGAAGACCATGGTTATTCAACCGACATGTCACTCACACGGATATAAGAACACTTATGTTTTTTGTCAAAGATGGAGAGAAGATTGTACTACAACCCATGACACCAACCTAGGGTTTAAAGAGACTCATTAACCAGCTTACCTAAGCTCATAAAAAGAAGACTTTAATGATGACCAAAGAGAGCTTTGAGCTGCCAAGAAGGTCAATGAGCCTATTTTCTATTGACTAAGGAGTTGAGAGATCTTGAAGATTTCTAATAAGTTCCCAAAGGGTTTATTGATGAATTTTTTAACCTATTTCCCAAAGAGTTACTTTAGAGACTATCCCTATCTAAAGCATTGAGCATTGAATTTATTTACAATTAGACGCAGCCCTGCCAAACTACCTTCCTACAGAATGAATCCTAAGTAGGCTACCAAGTTTTAAAAGGCAAGTAGATGAATTTGATAGAGTAAGGTTATGTAGGGAGAGTACGAGTCCTTTTGCTTATCAACTTTGCTTGTCTCAAAAGAAGATGGATCGCGACACATATGCATCGATAATCTTGCTATCAACCGTATTACTATCAAATACAAATACCCAATAAATGAGGGCGATGACATGTTGGACTTTATGGTGTCAATGTATTCTCAAAGATTGATTTGCAAAGTAGCTACCACTAAATTCGCCTGAACCTAGTGATGAATGGAAGACTGCTTTCAAGATAAGTTACGGTCTCTATGAGTAATTGGTTATGCCGCTCAACTTACAAAGCATTGAGCACATTTATGTAGCTTATGAACCATGTGATGCGTCCTCTATTCAAAAGATGGGTGGTTATGTACTTTGACAACATGTTAGTGTACAATTTTTGACCTAAGCAACCATGTCAACATCTCAAGTTGTTTTTTGAAATTTTAATAAGCTAAAAAGTTTTATGGGAATCTGAAGAAATGTATGTTTTCTACCAACATAAAGTAGTTTTTTATGGTGTGTGTATCTAGAACAAGAATTTGAGTGGATGGGGAAAGGGGCCAAGCTGTTTTCGGGAAAGGTCAACATCGAAGAATATCACTGAAGTACAAAGTTTTCACTGTCTCTGCTTTCCCTTTATAGGCAATTCATTAAAACCTTAGTACAATTGCAAGCCCCTTGATCAGACTAACTAAGAAAAGTGGATTCTAATAAAAGACCAACGCGGGTTTAAAACTTTAAGGAATAAAGGAGAACTCACTACTACCCCAAAACATTGTCTCTACCAGATTTTGATAAGCCTTTTTGACTTGGAGTATAATGCATAAGCATTACATTGGTGTACCCTATACAAAAATCGACCAATTGCTTACTGCAATGAAAGTTCAATGGTGCCCCATTAAACTATTCATGTATGAAAAAAATTGTACCCCTTTTTTTTTGGCCTTTTACGTTTAGCTTGCTACCCGAAATTTTTGAATCTACATAACCAAAGTCCTAAAGCATCTTGGTAGTTAGAAAAAATTTTAAAAATGAGGAAAGTAAAATGGTTGGAATTTAAAAAGGTTTTTCTTATGTGATCTAAAATAAAAAGGTAATATCAACTAATCATAATCCTTATCAGCAATAAATCTTGCAACTACCCTACAACAATTACTGGGATTTTCCCTTACAAAAAAGCAAAGACGTCCCCCCCCATTTTAGCCCTACCCTTTGGGTATACAAAGGAGTTTTTGTAGACATATTCCCTCAAAGATGGCTACTAAAAGGAAAGAATGTTATGTATACCAAACTTTTTCATACTGAGCTATTGGTGGGGGAAGTTCCTAAAGGTAAAAATTTTGGGCATTTTAGAGATACAAAAACAACAACCCTTTTTAAAAGAAATCTTTTTACAGCCAGATATAGCCAAAATGTCCATAAGATAGTCGATAGTTGTGAAGGGGAAGAAACCAAAGGGAAAGAAAAGGCCAAGAAAATATCCTTTGCTATACCGACCTCACTTTGGCCCGACCTCACATAGACTTTGTCCCCTTAAAGGTGCCCCCTACACTAAAGGAAAGGACTCAACCTTTGTTTTAAAAAGACCCCTGCTATCAAACTAATGATACTTTAATTTTTGTTGATTTTTTTTTGTAGGAAGTTTTTGATTACATAGAGTTAAAAGACCATTTTCTTAGACAGGACACAAAAATTTTTGAGCTATTTGGAAGAAAACTTGAATAGGGGTCAATGACAATTAAATGCCCCAAAAATCCAAAGGCTTTTTTAAATGGTTTCCAAAATTTTTGATTGAGTTAACTGCCAGGAGTAGTGTTTACCCAAGCCCCAATTTCCCTAATCAAATTTGCTCTCATCCCAAATCCAAGAGACTGTTGAGGTGGTTAGTCAACATGTCAAAGCCAAACCCTTTTCCCGAAATTTAACCCCAAAACCAAGCACAAAATTTAGATATACCCAAACTCTACAATACCGAGCAAAAAGCTAACAACTTTCAGGATCAAACCATCCAAGGCCGATCCAAGTATAGTAAACCTTGAGCTAAAACCTTTTTTGGTCCAATCCATAGCAATCAAAGCTGCAAAACCGTAAAAGTTGACTAACCTAATAAAGGCCCATCCTAACATACTCGTAGTTTTAAAAGGGACCAACAAAATGAGAAAAAATTGTGTACGGGGGCTATCCCTTTTCACACCCCTACTGTCCTTTCAAACCAAAGGATATTTTTTTAGTACTTTTACATTCCCTGCCCTTGGTAAATTTTTTTTCCCTTTTTCCTAGGTATAGGAACATTTTTTGTAATTTCTTGTAACCTGGGCCCTTTTCCCAAAATTAGGTACTAAAAAACTTACAAATCAAAAATAGCTACAACTTTTCCCTAACGGAAATTTCACAAAACCCTCATAAAACCTACTTAACCCAAAGTGTCCTTTTCGCTTACCTTATTTTACTCTTATCTAGCCCATTTGAGCATGCCCCCAGTGGCAAGTAACCCCAGCCATATTTAAAACCGCCAAAATCAAGTGTGACCCGAGCCCCATGAAAACTTTGGGGTACACATTTTCCATCATCGGTGATGGGAACTCTTATTTAAAATTTTGACTATCATTTACTTTTTGGATCCATCTCACAGGGGCAAACCCCCCCCCTTTTGGGTTACGTGTAATTTTAAAAGCCTACGGTTTCACCTTTAATCTGTATTATCCTGGAAATGAAATTTCCCTGACTACGTTTGAAGCTGGATTCTACTACTAATTTTCTTTGAGGGGTTTTTTTTATTTTTCTCTCAGTGATAAGGGTTATATTGTTAAAAATTGGAGTTTGGTAGTTGAAATTGTTTTTTTGCTTTTTTTTTTCCGATATGAAAAATAAAATATGGTTAGCTTTTTGTTTGTTGTGAAATTTGCCCTTTGTATTTTGGAGTATTAGTTTTTGACCTAAAAGCTTTTAAAATTTACGAAAAAAAAAAACTTCGAATAGCTTTATTGGACATAAATTTTGTGGAGTAATCAAAATGTTAGATTCAAGTTTTAAAAAGGAACCTAAAAACCACAAAAGGGGTACCCAACATGGCCCAAGGGCAAGAAGAAAGCTTCACACCTTAGTTAAAGGTTAAACTCCCTTAGAAGGCTTACCGATTTGGGTAGCCAATTTGGACTTTTTATCTAAGAAGATAGAAAAGCAGCTAAAAATAACCCTACTAGGGGATACGATTAGCAAAAAGCAAGGAAAAGGGTCAGTTTCCCTTGAGTTAATCCCCTTTGGTCGACCACTCCCAGCAAAAGGGAATGGGTAGGGATCCCTCCCCAAAAAGGCTAGAAATTAAAAGGAAATTTAAAAGGGGAAGGGGAAGGAGACAAACAAAAAAAGGAGTACAATGAGCTTAAAGAAAGAAATGTATGAGCCTCTAAAGTTAAAGGATTGAGGATACATTTTCCCAAGTTTTTCTGGAAGTGGTCCCGCTGAGGAATTACCTAGATTGGGTTTTAATGGGAAATTTAAAAGCAATTTGAAAAGTTACAACCCTACCCGACAATGCAAAGGTTTTGACTTACTATGTTTTGAATTGAAATGTTTTAAAACTCCCCTTTTGAGGAAGAACCTTTCAAGCTACTCGAAAAAGGAAAGAGAACAAAGAAAGTGTTTAAAATGGGAAAAAAAAAAAAGGTTTTAAGGGGGAGAAGGTTTGTGGGGCCCAGTTTTTATTTACAGAATACCTTCAAAATACTACAAGAGCTAAGGCAAAAAGGGTCCCAAATGTAAAACACTTATGTTAAGAAATTCTAAATGGTTTAAAGATTCGATTGAAGTCGTGAAGGGTAAAGGATCTAACTATATCTCGGTTTTTTTTAAATGGATTGAAGTATGAATTAAAGGGGTGTTTTTTGGGAAAACCCTGGTATTAGAATGCTTAAAAAGATTAGCTTTAAAGCCACCAAAAAGGGTGGAAAGGGGGTTGAAAAAGAAGGTTTTGGGCCACCCATCAACAAAAATAGCAATAGTTGACTATTTTCCCACAACTTGTATGAACGAAACCAAAAAGATCACGAGAAACCCTACTTTTTTAAAACTACCCGAGCAAAAGAGATGGAACTCCCAAGGAAGTTCAAGGGAAGGGGTTGAGTTTAAGGGGGAAGACAACTGAGATCAAACATTTCAAATACCAAGGAAATTTGGGCAGATGGTCCCTTCAAAAGTCCGAACAGGGGAATAAATTTTAATCCCAGGGGAGGGGCCCCAAATGTTGAGGTTGACAATACTTTTTTTAGGAAGTAAGGACAAAAGAGAATAGATAGACCGAACAATTTGGGAGGAATTTTTCTACAGTGGGGGAAGAAAACTTTTTGCTAACCACTCCCCCAGTGTTTAAAAAAACAATTTACATCGGCTTTGTAACCGAATACAAACAAAGGGAAAAATTTTCTTTTCCCTAATTTGGGTGCAAGGGAAATGAGTTTCCCCGTATGCGCTGATAGTTTGGGAAAATAAAAGGGGCTACCCTTGCATCCCTACATTTTTTGGTCCCCAAAACAATTGAAAAATTTTTAACCAAAAAGGTCCCTCGAAAACCCTTCCCAAACTTCATTTGGGTTAAATGGGTAAAAAGGGGCCCCACAGGTGAAAAAACAGGTGTCATAAAAATTTGTATTTTCAAATATCGATCGAACACTCCCATGATGTACTGCCAAGAGTGCACCTTTCAAACCCCACTTGGGAAACCATTGTTTGATCGAACATTTTATTTTGACGAAAGGAAGAATAACCCTTTTTTTTGGAGCAAGAAGGGAAGGGGGAAGAAATTGAATTATTGACACGACAAGAAAAGTCATGCAATCCTAACTAAATCGAACCTTAAAGAAAGACGTTTTGGGGTATTGACACAAGCCGAACTAAAAAGAGGATGGAGCTCGAATGACCAACCTATCTACTATATCCGAAGATTCTAAGATGAGACCCGAGGAGGAGGAGTTGTCTGCTAAGGTAAAAACCTTACCAAAGGGAAATTTTGCCAACCTATTTCTAGAGGAGCTACCAAAAAAGTCACCCTTAATCTAAGGCGTTGAGCATGTAATCGACCTATAGCCAAGAGCTACACTACCGAACAAGCCTGCCTATAGCTAAATCATGAACGGGCCACCGAACTGCAAAAATAAGTAATGAGCTAATGAAGAAGGGTTATGTAGTAAGTCCCTTACCCCCAATCCTGTCCCAAAACCTTGTTAGTGCTGAAGAATGATAGTTCTTAGAGGATAGGGTTTAAATAGCCGAATGATCAATTAAATTACCAAATTAAGTACAGGTGCTATTTTAAAACGCAAGAAGGCTGACTTATTGCTTATTTCAATGAGAAACTTCAAGAAGCTGCACTTAACTATTCTATCTATGAAAAGGGAGTTCTACTCCTTAATCCAAGTCCTAATGGTATGACAACAGTATCTTTTGGGCCTAAGGAATTTTTTATCTAAAACCAATCATGAATCCTTAAAATATTTAAAGAGCCAACCTAAGTTGTCCCAGAGATAAGCCAAAATGGGTTGAGTTTTTGGAGGGTTTTCCCGGTTGTGAAATATAAGAATGGGAAGAACAAATTTTGTAGGGTAATGCCCTATTGAAATGATATACCTTTCTGACCGAACTACAAACAAGGCTAATTTGTTTCAACAATAAAGAATATTATGCTGAGGATCCACATTTTGGTCTTTCTATGCCTAGTGTGAGGAAGGGCGACACTGGATACACCACATGGAGGATGGATACTTATTCAAGAAGAGAAGGCTATATATCCTAACCTGTTCCATAAGAGAATTACTTATGCGCGAGGCGCATGGAGGAGGATTGACTGGACACTTTGGCTAGCATCGAACCCATGAGATACATCCTAAAGATTATTTTGGCCGAAAATGATGAGGGGTGTGCAATTTCCCTATTTGGAAAGTATTAACTTACCGAAAAGCAAAGAGCCAAGCTGAGCAAGGACATTATCTAAACCCTTGTTTACCCCCAACCAAACCATGGGCTAAGCTAAGTATGGACTTCAAATTAGGAATTACCAAGTACGTCCCCAGGAAGGACTCCATCATGATGATTTATGGATCAATTTAAAAGATAGCACATTTCGTACCCTATTCCAAAAATAACAACACTCGACTATCTCTTTTTTTTTTCTTGTGAGAAGTAATCAAACATTACGGAGTTCCAAGAAAACCCTTGTTTTTAGACCAAACCCAAAGTTCATGAGCCACTTCTAGAGGATCATACAGGGGCCATGGAACCAAGCTATTGTACAACACATCCTGCCATCTACAGACCAAAGTTGTCAATAGAACTATGGGAACTTTGCTACAAGTTGATGTCGGATGAAACATAATCAATTGGGATCTGTGTTTACCAATCATTGAGTGCGCCTACAATAAGACCGCCCATAGTATAATAAGCATGTCCCATTCGAGGTTGCCTATGGGTTTAAAACCCCGAGCTCTCGATGGAATAAGTACCCTAACCATTGCTTAATGATGACCACTAGCCTTGAAAGAGTTAAGGCTATCAGAGCTATGCACCAGAAGGTTGTAAAGCAATTGAACCAAGCTAATGTTAAGCTTGAGAAGCAAAGCCAACATGGAGGAAGAGAGAATTTCAATTAAGTGATCTGGTTTGAATACATCTCAGTAAGGACCGATTTCCAAACTTGAAGAAGAGTAATTTTGTCTCCTAGAGCCAGCGAACCTTTCAGAGTACTTAAAAGATCAATCTTAATGTCTACAAGATTGAGTTACTTGAAGGATATAGATCTTAAACTCCTCAATATTGCCGATCTCTACCCTTTACACTCTTGAGGATGAGCAACCTAGAGCTGAACCAAATTTGATCCTAAATCTAAAACCCACTCGGAGGAAATGATAAGGAATCAAGGACCCATCAAGTGCTCTCGAACTCGAGGGCTTTCTTAGAGGGGTTCGCCGACTTACCAAGCTACTTGGCTCTCCACACCATCAAGAGACTGCCAAAGTAATCAACTGACAACTAAAGCCGACCCCTCCGCAAAAACACTAGTCCAAGCACCAAATCTTAATACAGCCATCTCCACAGTACCAAGGTTAAAGCTAAACAATTATTAAGAGCCGACCATCGGAACCCAATCCCGAGTATGATTTTATCCTAGGCCAACCCTTGTCTATCCCAACAATCAAAGCTATCAAACTACCAATGGCTACCAAACCTAATCAAAGCCCATCCCTACACGGCTCGCAGCATTATTGGGCCCACTACCTAATGAGCAAATTGTACACATGATGTCCTTTCTGACATCCATACTGTCCTTTCTGACAAAAGATATTCTTTTGGCACAATTACATTACAACCTTGTAAATTATTTCCTTTCTTCCTAATTAATAGGAATCCTTTTCTATAATTTCCTAAACCTATAACTTACCCAAATTGGTACTATAAATACTTAAAATATTGTAATACCGCAACAAATCATATATAAAAAATACATCGAACTTTTACACTCTCTTGACTAAGTGTTATTTCCCGCTTACTCTTAAGCTACTCTTATTTAACCTATTTAAGCGTAGACTAGTAAAAAATTGAAACCCCCGGTAATACTTGTGCGTCATAAACAAGTGTACCTGAGCTCAATGAAGCAGTAAAGCGTCATATCCATCGTTAGTATATGGGAACCCCTGCTCAACTTCAACTGCCCTTTGCTTTTCAAGCTATCTAACGGGTTAGATTCACCCCTGTTGGTTATGTGTAATATTAGGCCCGTGTGTTCACTTATGGATTCATATCACTTTGGAGAAGACTTGGAACCAAACTGGGGTTCAACTCTAATAACCAGCCCTAGACTAATGAAATTTGACTAAAGTGGTGAACATAATGTTAGGTAATTCACTCTAGGTTATCGTAGGAAAGAATTTAAAGGGTTAGAAAATTTTTGTTTACCATTTAGAGTTCACATGAAATTGAAATTTTTCACAGTACTACTAGGAAGACCCCTTTTAAGGTCGTGTATAGCCTTAATCCCACTATTCCCTTAGATCTGATTGGTACCCTTGCAACTGTAGAAGAGAGTTGATCTAAAGTTGCCCGAGCACAAGAATTAAAAAGAACACACAATCCATGGCAAGGAAGATCGCTAAGTCAATGGGAGATAAAAAGAGATCGATAGTCGTTGCCACCGAATTATTTTTTCCAACCAGTAACTTAGTATGGATTTACCTTAACTGAGAATAATTTTCTAGACTTTAAAACAAAGCAAGCATCTCCACCAACTAATGGTTCATTTAAAGTCTTAAAAAATATTACCGCAACGCCTATTAATTGAATTACTTAACAAATATAGTGTTTCCTCTACCTTCAATATGTCTGACCTAATTCCCTACCACCCCTAAAGAAAACCCAGCAAATGCTGGGAAGAGCAAGAGTCGTAAACCTCTTCGAATTTGAGGAAAAATCTTTTTCCCCTCAGCAAATGATAGGAATCAACTCCTTAGACAAGTCACATGCAACCAAGCAGGGGAAACTAAAAGGACTCATACAAGAATGCTAGTTGGAGAACCTTTTCAAGATGAAGATTCCTATTCTGATCTCCATCCTTTACATTGCTACCAAACTAAGTGCCAAGCTCTTATACATACCAACATAATTTTCCAATTTCTGAGCTTCTAAGCAATCATGTTAACCTCCCCGAGCAGCCATACCAATTACAAAGCTTTTAAACATGATCTAGGAAGCATCCAAGCTAACTAACTTTAGACATCAAATTGAGCTAAGCTGTCGAGACACCCAACCTAGAGAGAATCAAAACAACCTTGAGCACCTGAGCTTTGACTTAAAGTAAACTAGGTTAACTTGATTGCTAACTTTTCTAAGCTCATCCGAACAGATACTACGATTAACATGTAGCCTTTAAAATTCATTATAGCTTAACCAACCGCACTACAAGCTTCCAATCAACTCTTGATATAAAATTTTCTAGGACAAAATTCTAGAAGGGTTCTTTTCTTTTCGTACGAAATAATCTTTGTCATTTTTATCTTTTTTTTGCATCTCTTATGTAAATTACCCTAATAGGGTAAGTATATAACCCCCATTTGCTTGTATACAAACATTATCACTCTTCATTAAAAATACATACATTTTCTCTTTTGAGAACACTTAGTCATGTCTTCACTCTTATCTTTTTAGCTCTTATTTAACTCTTTACAAAGAGTTAGTGGTGACCCCGCCCTAATACTATATTCGTGTGTCATATCGAGTTTTTAGAATTAGGCCAAATAGACCTACTATTTTATCATATCCAATTGGTAGCCATTCATATCTACTAAACCCACCTTTTTTTTCTTTGTTTCTTGTTCGTTATGGTACGACCTTGTATGTATGACCCCAAAGACACATCAGTAAGGCTAATAAGTCTTTTTAAAGTAATGCATTAAATAATTATCTTTATAAACTCCCCATGATAGAGACTCTCACCACTACACTCCTTTAGTAGTTTGCATATAACAGCCAAGTATTAGTAATGCTATAGGGCTAAGGAAATAATAAGTGATCTTGGGGAAAAGGGTCACCACATTCTGCTTAAGTACAATTAGAAGTACAATTATAGTCACTGATGCACCTATAATAGGGGATTTCTTCCATTGAAAAAGGGGTATCTCCCTTGTAAAGGTTACCTAATAAGGTTGGGTCAGTATGTTTTGACTTGCCCTAGTAGTGGAAGTTCTTCGGTTAGAAAGGGGGTGTTTTCTTTACTGGGGTTAATCCGAGGGGTTAAGTCAATGGTGTTTTAACTTGCCTAGTTAATTAGAGTTCCTTAGCCCATGTAAGGAGTGTTTTCCCTTTTGCAGAGAATGCCCGGAAGCAATGTCTAATTTAATAAAGGTAGAACTTAGACTCTTGTTGGTCTAAAGGGGCCTTTTATTAATGCATTTAAGTCATTATGCACTTAAGAGGTAGTGCCAATATAATGACTAAGTGTTAAGCAATGCTACCTAGCAGGCACAATAAATCAAATAAAGAGCAAGAAGTATTAATAGAATTTGAAGAACAAAAAGCAAAGCATGTTCAAATTCCATTTTCTAAAGAAGGCATTTATAAAATTAAGATTATCATCCTGACTTATTTTATATTTTTTTCTTACCTGAGTATGGGAAAAATAAACAAATACAAAAAAGGGGAGGGAGGATGATTGTTCATTATTTTGGATCAACAAATTCCAAAGCTTTGAAAAGCTAATGCTTCAATCTGTTTAGAAGTTGAAATTTCTAGTAATCTCTACTCCCAAGAGTCTCCCTCTAGGGCTGTAGAGGGGAAAAGTTGAGGTTTTGTAGCTTGGGGTTTGTAAGAGGATTACCCTGAACCTAATTTTCCTTAAAAACATACTCCCAAAAGTAACCTCCCCATTGAGCTCTAGAGTAGAGGCAAATGGAGGGAAATTTCTTAACCATTCCCTAGCAATAGAGGTGTACCTTAGATTACATCAATTTTCTTAGGCAACATCTTTCCTCTTACTTAGGCCATCCCCTCTTCCTCATATGTAAGCTCATCTAACTAAACCAAAAAGCCCAAGTTAAGGTTGGGATGATGTTTTTAGGACATCCTAACGAATCTCCTGACCACACTCGATAGCAATATCCTAGCGCTTCTAAATCTACTACTACAACTTGAAGAATTTCTTCATAGCCTTATCCTCAATAGCTTTATATAGGACCTTATTGCTTTCTAGATCAAGGGATAAGCTCCTCCATACCTTAGACCTCTTTAAGGAACTCCTTAAATTCCTTACTCCAGCTTGACCTTTTAACCGGGCCAGCTCTAACAAAGTGTTTTTGGAAGAGTCACATTCAGTTGCCTTCATCACTAGCTTGATCTGAAGCTTGGAGACCAATACATTAGCTCCAGGTTACATTAATCAACTTCACCTTAGCCTTCTTCTCCTCTTCTAGCTTTCTAGAAGTTCAACCTTGACTTACACCCCCTCTTCTAGCTGAGCCTTCAACACCTCACCCTCCTTGCTATTTTCCTTGGGCCCCTTGTTGCCTTTCCCTCTCCTTCTACAAAACGGCCTCCAAAACAAACCCTTATGCACATATAATGGCACAAATGTTGATTAGCCCTATGAAAAATTTTTTACAAATTCGCTTAAAAGAAAACTTTGCCTCCTCTAAATCCTCCCCTACACTAAGTACAATTGATCAAGATATTTTACCTTGACCAACATCTCTTTGTAGCAATTGACCTATAGTATCACCTAACTATGATACTAAAACATTAATGGCGATGTTAGCGGTAAAAAGAAGACTTTGAAAAATATTACCAAAAAAGGGCCAACTTAAAAATGACAAATACATACCTAATGATTCAAGGAGCTGAGGTATCTACCCAATTTAAGAAGGTCATCTAACTAGTGTGCCAATATCATCTCTTAAACACTCTAGTCAACTAGGATGAAAGACCCCATTGACACTCCAAGCTAAGAGCCAATGAGTAGTGTTATATCACTACCTCGGACTCCCCACTAGGTCGGAAGACCTTCTACCTAAAACTGTCTGGTGTCTAACTCAAAGTCCCCCTCATAGAGCGGGTTTCCTTTAACTCATATAGAACCCCCTAATGGGAGTCTAGAAGGTCCTATCCCTCCTGTGCCTTTCTAAAGGACTTAGCCCCAAGACATTCCCATCTGGTCTATTACAAGATAAGGATGGCCAGATAAGAGCTGCTCAAATAATGGTAGGGCCCAAGTGTCACCGGTAGCTTACCCTTCTTAAAGGGCCAACCCTACCTCCCCTTCTTGGGGAATCTCCTCTTCAGACCTACCAAACCTTCAATAGTGCTAGTTTTAACCCTTTTTCCCCCTTTGTCGTAGGAGGATAAAGGAAGAATTTAAAGCTCCGCTCATCAGTAATAACCCATCCCCCACTTTCATAGGCTCAGAAGGGGAAGTAGTTTCAGTTGTAAAGGAGACAACACCCAAAGTGCCAAACAACACAACCCTATTGAAGCTCCACTAACAAGAATCCCCTAAGGAATAGATGGTGATTTCGCCTTACTTATCTTACCCCTAGTCTTACTCTTAGGGTCAATAGCCTTCTTAACTAACTTAGTCCTACCCCGATGTCCCCTTAACAGCTTTCCGCCTAAAATAGCAGGGGAAACCTCAACTACTTGAGCTAAAATTCTCACTTGCAAAGAATTGAACAAGCAATATCAGCACAAGGAAAATGTATCATACTTTTCTCACAAAACTTCACCATGATTAGCATGGGTGAAGAGGAACCTTATTCCTCATAAATGCCACAAACGAAGTATAGCTTAAAGCAAGCCCATGCTATTATGACAAAAGGGACAACTCATACCGATGACAAACCTAAACCTTCGAACTCTTTGTTCATAACTAATCTTTCCATACTTAGAAACACTTGAAGATCAAAAACGGATGTACCTCTACATATCTCTTCAGTATTGATTTCCTTATCATGTCACAGACCCATGAAAGCCTTAATCTCCCGACTAGCCTCGCATCATTTGGGCCAAGTTTCCTTTATGCTCCATTCTAAGCTAGTAAAGTCCATCGAGTCCAGAAGTTAACCATTTAAGGTAGCTCTACCACCACAAACTTATTCTGCTAGTTTTCACTGACTAGTCCAGCCCTCGAAAATCTTCTTCCCATAATGATTTTAGAGGTAGTTCCACCCACTAAAATTTTCCTATAGATAAAAGTAGGTGAAGAGCTCAAACATAGCTCTCACCACTATGTATTCACACAAGGCCTACAAGGCCTTAGTAACCTCCCCCTATCCAAAGGTATTTGATAGGGGCAACAACAATGGTAATTGAACAACTCTTTCACATCTTGTAAAGACTCTTCATGGGCTGCAAAGCGCCTCCCTAAAAGCAAAGTTGCCCTCTCATCTGACTGTAGCAATCTCATGACCAAGTCAGGAAGTTTACCCACTATAAAGTTCCTTAAAGCTTAGTTTACACAGCGATTGCCTTGCTCTTGTTCACCTAACCATGTGGCTTCTTGCTAACCTCTAGCCAGTCATAGACATCAATGGCATCCGATAAACAATCACATAGGTATACATCTCAAAGGGATGGCGCTTATCGATGCTACCCTATCAAACAGTTCAATTCACCTCCTTATCTCCCTAATCTAATTTGTGCCAGTGAAGATGAAGCTTCTTCCTTCTTCCTTAAGGGGTGAATAGCACTCTTATAGCCTCAAAGTCTGAGATGTTATATTATACTCACTTGAATGCATTCCTATTTGTGACATCTTGTAAGGGAAAAAATGTAATAATGAAAGTTTCAAAGAATGCTCAATCGAAGAAGAAAGGAATGAAAACACTTAGGTTGCAATGAGAAAGCAAGATAAGAACAATTGCAAAAGATCAATCTATATGAGTGTTAAGGGGACTTATAAGCCAAACGCTTAGGAAAGTGAATCAACAATTATCGGGATCCGTATAAACACAAATACCTTAATGCATTATGATGCAGCCACGGGGATAGTTTTGATCTAACACTTGTGTTTAAAGGGTAAAATGCTCGTGACTATATGTGAAGTCCGCAAAGATGTAATACCTATCATGTCACCTTAATTGTACCATGAAGGCACGTAATAAAGTAAAAATCAAAAGTTACTTTCATAAGAATTTTTCTAGAGGCCTCTTCAGCTTCCTCATCAAAAATATAGCTCCTGCAACAGCATTACTCAACGTAAATAAGTTAACCAAGCTTTGTCTTCCCATCGCCTGATCATTCTGGCCATACCAGACTGTCCAATGCCTCTACATAGTCAACACCTCCGCTCTGCACCCATGCTGTCTAGAGTACCCCACCTATTGAATCTTCATCCAGGCTCAAAGTGCCTAAATTGGCCCATTAAAGTATCAACTTAAAGCCCATCTCAAGCTAAAGCACTAAGCTTAGCCCAGCTAGCAAACTGCTCAGGTTGTTCACCTCTACTTGGCCCCTAGGTCACCTGACTCAAACATTTTTGCCCCATCCCTTCACTATTACGGACTCCAACTACATCATGTTGGCACTTTACCTCGCCATTGGTACGGTAGCATTATTTCCATATTGCTTAGCCAACATGAGCACTTCAAGAATAGATCAACTATATGCTTGAGAAGCCCATCTTTCTTCTCTTCTTGCCTTTACAACCACAATGAGACCGCCGGGAAAGGGGGGGGGTGCAAGTGTTGATAAGGTCTTTTGGACATGAATCCCTCAAGCCTGTGCCAACCTAATTGAGCTTATGGCCTAGGCAATGCCTCTTTAAACTCGGCCTCCCTAACTTATAGCCGACTTCAACTCAGGCCTATTATACGACCTGCCCAACTGCAACAGTCACCAACACTTGAAAATTGTAAAATAAGGCTAAGCAATTGAGTCAACAATAAACTCTTATATTTTTGAACCATGTCGACCGTATAAGTCTACTACCTATTACTTTCGAGTGTAACTTCTACCTACTAACGCCTCTCTTGCTACTCGCTCCACTCCTCTATAAATATAAGACTACTACTCAACAGTAAACTACTTAAGACTTTGCGCACTTGATTTTTATTGTACTCTCTAGCATACTTGCTACCTATCTATCTTCACATTACTGACTTAAGCATCAAAGTGGTCGTACAGAACAACCCTCCAGCGCTCCTCACTAGTTCTTGTTTGTAAGCTAAATTGATAACGATAAGCCTAACCTTAGTTTAATCTCTACTAGCTAAAACCTAAAGACGATAGTTATTGTTCAATAAATTGGGATAGGGTACTTTCAACATAGATATGAACATGTAAAGAGAAGATATGTGCTGTAATATTTCATTTTCCTTCTTCTCATTAGTTGGCACTAAGAAAAGGAAACCCAATCCAAAGCTTGTCTTCAATATTTGTAGGAAATAGGTATTATTAAATGGTGGAAGGTTCATGCATGCCATAATGGAGTATAGTCATGAGTTGGGATTTTCGAAACATTGAAAGATAATAAATAATTCAAAGTCCTCTGTTGCCAATGGGAAATTTAATGAAGAAGTATACATGGGAAAAGTAGGTACAGTTTCCTTATTTGTCTCTTACAAGGGCAAAAGCAAAGTGAAATTATTGAAGAGTAAAGTTTTACTGAAGAAAGGAGTAATTCAACATGTTTCAATTATTAAAAGGAAAAGAGAGAGAGAGAGAGAAAAGGAGATTTAACGAGATATGCTCAAGATTTGAGGTTTCTAACTTCTTCAACAGGTCAAGATATAGGTTTTTTATATTGGAATAACCAAAGATTGGGGAAAGTCCAAAATATCAAGGAAGAAAGTATCTATCAAACTCCCACTGAATTGTAGATATATGGTTTAGATTCTGAGGAAAGGTATTTTTTCCTTTCTCTGATACATCATGGAAATAAAAGGGTTTGTGGTATTTGGCTTAAACTAGTTCAAGGAGAATCAAGATGACCATCATCTGTTTAAAATGCGACGAAGGAAAAGGAAAATGAAAAGAATTATACATTAGTAAAATAAATTCTTTAGCTAAGTGAGTGTACTTAGCAAAAATGCAACTGTTCTATAGTGTATGAGCACCAATTAGTAACCTCACTATTCCTATTATGCCATTAATGTCCAAAAACTTAGCTTCATCTAAGAATTTTGGTAAGGGCAAAATGTAGATGACTAATTTTAATTAAGCAAAGCTTACTATCAATTTATTATTAATTTATTATTGATCCATTATTTATTTGGAATTAACTCTTTGGGTTAAGTAATGGGGTCTATAGAGTCTGGTCCCCTAATTGGAATAATTTAAGGAGATTTGACTTATGAACTCAAAATAAGGATTGTTGAACCGGTATATTTGCTCTCAACCTCTCTTAGATAAGCTGACACACTTAATAAAGTAGGCCGCTGGCCCTTTGTGTTTATAGTAAGCTCATTAGAACAAGCTTAGATGAGAAAACTTAATCTTAAGTTTTTGATCATTCACATGATCCACAATTACTATTAAATCCAGAGTTTATAAATACCCAGTCATACCTCTTTAGTAGATACTTTAGAAGCTTTAAAGATAAGAAATAACACTAACTTGTGGATTCTCTTCTCTAAAAGATCAATACAACTCTCAAGTGAAGAACAATTCAACACTCAAGAATAGTAAGATTGATACTCCATAGCCCCTCACCTATCATAAGTATGCTTAAGTTACTAAGACTGCTTGTTTCTTCCAATCATTTCTCTCCAAATCCTCTCTACAAGTGCCATTTACATGTTACTTTTTTGAGGTTACGTGTAGCATGACTTTTATGCAACTTCTACGTGACAACACTATCGAGAACCTTGTATTTTCGAAGGTGAGCTAGAGTTTATAGAGTAATGATGTTCTAATTACTATTTAAGTAAATCTAATTTCTCTCCACGAGCAAACTTGCCCATCTCCTTAGTATTATGCATGCAATGTATGGTTTTCTGATAATGGAAAGATATGTTGGTACTATTGGGGATTTAAAGATTTTAAATGCAAATGCACCTTTTTAGAAGCAATCTTAAAAGTAGGGGTGGCGCGATTCGTTTGGTACGATTTGTCTCTCTTTATCAAACTGAACCTAATATAATGGTTCGATTTTTTTTTAAATCGAATCTAATCATATGATTCAGTTTATAAATTTTTTAAACTTAATTAATTCAAACCGTTTATATCAAATTTTCATTAAATATTTTTATATCCAATAACATGTTTTCCCTTTTGTTGAACTTTCATATATTTCTAATAATTTCTTAATATTTATCGTACGTAATGATACTTAGTAAAAAGTTGTATAAGATCTTAACAAACTTAACTTAATTGAACGATGATAAGAAATTTTATTCTAAAGAATAAACAACGAGTAGGGAGAAGTAAAGTTGCCCATCAAAAAATAATACGAAGAAAACAAAAGGACATACTAAAAACCGAAAAGAAAATGAGAGATATAAAAAATACTAAGATAAGACCTTAATTTGAAAACGAATAAAAAAATAATAATTTAGAAAAGAAAAATATGTAAATGTGAAATTTCAAATGAAACTCATTAATTTAATCTTAATAATTTACCAAAAATAAAACAAAGAAAAAATATATAAAAAACGTTAATAAAATCCATAAAGATTAATGGAAAAAAAAACTAACTAAATAAATGCATGAAATTATTTTTATTTAACCAAAAGATTCGTTCGGTTCAATTCCAAACAGTTTGGTTAGATTTGTCTTCCTGAATTGATCATAAACTATTTATATATAACCGAATCGAACTGTGATCAAATAATTCATTAAAAAAAAAAACTTTTTTCTTTCGATTTACTATTCAATTCGCGATTTACAGTTTTTTTTTTCATGGCAACATATGAGACACAATTTAGATAATTCATATTTCATCCTTTGTGTGACTAATTAGATCTTAAACAGGATTTATGGAAAGGAGGATAGAACTTGGCACTAATACATATTTTCCAATAACCGGCGATTAGGAAGTGGCAATTTTTCAATTGACCTCTGGTAGTTTTTTACTTCCTTTCTTTCTTTTCTTTTCGTTTTCTTTAACACTGGCCGCCATGAAATGATTCAACACTACTAGCCACGTGGGAAGCCATGCTTTTAGACAAGTTGCAAGTTGCTGCACAGTATAGATGTAATAATATTATGATTATTATAATTTTATGGTATAAATATTAATTTTTTTAAAAAAATAAAAATTTTCTTTTCTAAAATTTTAATAGATAGGAGCGGGCAAAAATACTCAGATAGAAGAGTAATAGATAGATAACTACTAATCCACCTGTCTTAATGATACCGGTGAAAAGATACATTTGGAGGTAAATTTTATATAATTTATGCAACATATATTGAGAAGTTTGAAATGTCTATTCCCCAGACCGTCGTTATTATGATAGTTAAAAAATAAGAAAAAAAAAAAGAAAAAACAACTTATGAAAAGAAATGAAAATAAAAGGCTAAAATAAAATAAAAAATCAAAAGGGAAATTTTTTGGCGTAAAAAAAATGTTCTATCCAGGATGTACTTGTTTTTATGCTTCGGAATCCAAAGGGAAACCGGGTCTTCCAAAAAATTTTTAAATTTCTAATTTTAAAATATAAATAATTTTTTTAAAAGTAAAAAAAAAAAGAAAAAAAAACAAAAAAGGGCCAAGAATTTCAAAGCCTTCACCAATTTATGAAATAGTTTTTCGATAATGTATAATTATTTATAAAAATACACCAAAATTTAATTACAGTATTAGAAATTTGGGGTAAAAAATATAAAATATATAAAAAAAATTCAAATAAAAAAATACCCCCACTTATTAAAGAACGCAATGGGTTTTTTTGGTAAAATAGTGTTATATAATAAACTAATATACTTTTAAAACCCAATTTACCTTATTTTATTAAATTTTTCCTTATTAAATTATTTTCCCATTTAATTTTTGTAATAAAAAAGGAAATTTAATAAAATAAAGGGAAAAAATATGATTAAAAGTATATCAGTCTTATCTATATACACACATACTTTTACCAAAAGAAACATTGCTTCTTTAATAACTGGGGCTATTTTTTATATTTAACTTTTTTTTATATTTTTTATTTTTTATCCCACATTTCAATACTGTAATTCAATTTGGGTGTAGTTTTTTAAATAATATACATATACGATAAAATATTTCATAAATTGGCTGAAGGCTTTGTAATTTTTGACCCTTTTTTTTTTTCTTTTTCTTTTTTTTTTTTACTTTAAAAAAATTATTTATATTTTTAAAATTTGAAATTTTAAAATTTTTTGGAACGACCCCGGGTTTCCCTTGCATTGCCGAAGCAAAATCAATATACAACCGGACTCAAACATATTTCTACGCCAAAAATTTCCTTTTTCCCCCATTTTTTTTTTTTTTAGCCTTTTTTTTTCTTTCTTTCATAATTGTTTTTTCTTTTTTTTTTCTTATTTTCTTAACTATCTAATAAAGACGGTCATGGGAAT
>JAMXBC010000397.1:0-23465 GCA_024138005.1 Lumnitzera racemosa
AAATTAAAAAATAAAAGCATTATTTAAGTTCCTAAACCAACTTGATTTAATATTGCAAAAACCCAATTCCACCAACTAATAGCCCAAAAATAAAAGCCTTAAGCTTTCTTGACAATCCCTCCAAACCAACTAACACTTTACAAACTTAATAATAGTTTAGTCAAATTAACTCCTTTTTGCCAATTAAAAATTAAATTATTCAAAAAATTATTAAAAAAATTTGTTTTAGGGTTATTTTAGATATTATCTTATGTGTAATTTTATTTTTTTTTTTTTTTAAAGTTAATATTATTTTTTACTTTTTTAGAAAGTTTCTATTATTAGTTTTTTAACTTTAAAATAAAATATTACTAAATATATATTTCTAACGTCAAAATTTTTGTTACAATACCTATTAATTTTTGTAAAATTACTATGTAACAAAATTTTAATTTAAAAGTATTTTTAATTTTATTGTAATTTAATTTATAAAAAAGCAAGAAATAGGTTAAAATTAAAAAAATAAATAGAAATTTTCATGGGAAAAACTATTAATGCATGGAATTGTCTAATAACTTACTTTATATTCTAAAGAGTTAAGATATTATTGAAAATAATTTGCATAAAATATATTTTTTATAATTTGGTAATTAAATTTAATATAAATAAAAAGTAAATTAAAAAAACATATGGGTTTAAAATCCAATAGTATTAAAATAACTACTGCACTGAAATCTATATATTTTTTTTAAAGTATAAAAATTTTTTAAAAATTCTGTGAAAAAAGTTTAAATTTATTATGAATTTACTTAAATATAATAATAAATTTATTCCAAGAATTTTTAAATTTTAATAGATTAAAAATATGGATAAAAATATCAATAAAACCCATAAAACATATTCAATTTTTTTCATTTAATTAAAAATTTATTATTTTTAAAATTTAATTTTATATTTTACAACTAAATTTTTGAATGCACAAATTATGGCTTGATAATTAAATTTATATCATTTAATTTTATTTACCCCCAAATTTATAAATAAAAAATATTTAAATTAATTTAAAATGGGTATAAATGATAATAAAAATTAGTATACAACATATAGCCCCCCCCTTTCATTATTAGAAAAATAAAACCTTTAAAATATTTAAAATAAAATTTAAATATATAATCGTTAGTTTGTAACCCAACATTAACATTTTTAAAAAATTAATTTGACAATCCTAAAGTAATTAATAATAATATCTCCATATATTCGGAATTTTAAATACGAAATTTTCAAATTTAAAGGTAATTATCATTCAAATAGTTTTTAAAAAGAAATAATATTTAAGTTTAAAAATTAATTGTATATTTCAATATTTAAAACTTAATATTAAATTATATAATAAAAAACAATTTTTAAAAAAAATTTTTTAAAAAAAAAAAAAAATTTAAAAATTTAAATTTTAAAAGGATAGGAAGGAAAGAGTTGAAAAGTTGGGGAGGGGGTTATTTCATATAATTTTTTGTTTAATATTAAATTTCCCCCTTTATTTAAAATTAATTCTTAATACAAATCGATTAAAACATTATTTTAAATTTAATGATTTAATTTCATAATTATAACTTATTTATAATTATTGATTCTTTTCTTCCCCTTATAGTAGTGCTTTATTAAAAGACCTTTTGGGGGTTTTGGAAGTCTTGTAATTCAACCCCAGGTTAGGACAATTATTAAAAAAAACCTAAATTTGTTTTAAAATTTTTTTTTCTTTTTTAGTTAGGAATTTAAATTTCCCAATTTCATTTCTAAATTAAAAATTAATCAAAAACTATTTAAAATTTTATCTTTTTGGTAAAAGTTTATGTAAATATTGGGGAATTTTCAAAAAACAAGGTTAATAAAATAATATTTAAATTATAACAATTAATTTAATAAAAAATTTTAAGATTGGTCAATTTAATATTATTTGACATAATTTTGGGGGTAGTTTAAATTTTTTGCCTTATTCCCGTTACAAATTTTTTTTTCCACCTACTTTATCTTTTCCCATATTTTTAATTTAAAAAAATTTTAAGTTCAAAATTTAAAAAAAACTTTTTCCTAATATAAAAATTTCCTTACATTTAATTATCAAAAATTTATTTTTATTTAATTTTTTACTATTTATTAAAAATAATAAAAATTTTTGCCATAAAAAAGGAATATAATTAAAACCATTTAAATTTAGTTTTAAAAGTTTAAAAAAAATTAATTATGGATTTAATTATTATATTTTATAAATTTTAATGATGAATTTTTTTCCAAATGAATCCTCAAAACTTTTATTTTTTAAATTTTAAATAAATTTAAATTTAAATAATCTTTTTTTATCCAAAAAAAAAAATTTTTTTGAAATCTAACCCAATTATGATTTATTAAAATAAACAATTTTTCGGATAAAAAAAATTAAATTTTAAATATATAATTTTAAATTATCTTTAATTAATAAACTAAGACTATTTTTTTTTTTAAAAAAAAAAAAAATTTAAAAATTACTAAATTATAAAATTTTTATTTATCAATTTTATTTATTTAATAGCCCTTAAATCATTTCCTTTCTTCTTAGAATTTTTCTTAATTAAAACCCAAATTTTTTTTAATTCTAAAAATCATGATATCTTTTACATACTTTTTTCAAATAAATTTTTTCTTTCAACAAAACATTTATAAAAAATAATCAATTTTCCCTTTCTTTGCTTTCAGTTTGAACTCCCGTATTCCCGGGTTGATAAATGTTTAAAGGTAATGATTTTTAAAAGGCGATAAGCGATTATCAATTTAATTAACCAATTTTTCTTAAATTTTTTAAGTAGAAATTTTCTTTTTTAAAACAAGAAAAGGGTTTCCCCGTTGCAATTTAAATTAGCAAAAAGTTTTGATGAAAGTTTCACAAAAAATCTTTATGTTAAAAAAAATAAAATTTATTTCATCATAAATATATTAAAATTTTGTAAAAGGTTATTAATTTAAAATTGGAATATAATATTTCCATGTTTGAAAACTTAAAATGCAAAAAGTTTTCCTTAAACAGGAAAGGAAGTTTTTTCCAAAAATGTTATCATGATTATTAAATTTTAAGGAAATTTTGGGGTTTTTAAATTTAAAAAGTGTTTCCCCAAAAACTCAAGGTTTCAAAAGAAATTAAAATTTTATTTATTGGCTGTTTTGCTTTTGGATTTCCAAATATTCAATCAAAATTTTTAAATTGGAAAAATTTGGGTAAAAAAAAGTTGAAGATTTTTAATAATTTTGGTTAGTTATTTGGGGGTTTTTTAGAATATTTAAAAAATTTTTAATATAATTTTTAAAAAATCTTATTTAGAAATGTTTTTTTAAATAAAAAAATTAACAAAACTTAAATATAATTTATAAAAAAATTATTTATCTTTTATGGGGAAAAATTTAATCTTTCTTTTCAATGGAAGGAAATCAATTTAATAAATTTTTTTAATCTTTCCCAATTTTCTCAATATTAGAATATTTAAAATTTTTTAAGTTAACCCTTTTTAATAAATGACTAAAAAGAAACAAAATTATCCATTACTACAAATTTCTCAAAAAAAAATTAAAAAGCTTTTAAAATTTCCTTTTTTAAATTTTTAACAAGGATTATTAATTCATTCGTCTTTCAAAAAAGAAATTTGTTTTAAAGAAAAATATAAGTATTTTAAAAACTGAATAAACAAAAAAACAAAGGCAATTTAAAGGGTTTTTAAAATGAAGCCTGCTCCTTATTAAATAAGGAAAAGATAAAAACTTAGAATTAAAAAAAACTTAAGGGAATTCCCCTTTAAATTTTAGAATTTTTTTGTCATACCCAAGATTATTCCCCAAAAAATTTAAAAGGGTTTTTTTCTTGAGATAAAAATAAAAAATAGGTTTCCTTTTTCAAAAATAAAAACTCCTTGGTTGGCTTTAACCTATAAAAAAAGTTCTTGTTGAAAATATTTGGGTTTTTTTGACCCAAAACTTAATTGGGGAACGACCATTTTGAAATTTAGTTATTTTTGGTGTAATTAAATAAATAAAGGGAAACAAATTTGCTTTTAATTAAATTTTTAATTTTTTATCATAAAATTAAAAAGTATTAGTTTCCCTTGGTAAGAAAATGTTGACGAGTCCATTTTTCCAAATGGGTGAAGACCAAAACTCTTTAGGTGCATAAGGAAAAATTTGGGAATAGGGCCTTAAAAGGGACCCAATTCCTATTGCCTTTCATTGATTTTTTAAATTTTTTTGTAAATGATTTTCCCCCAATTACAAAGTGATTACCAAAATCATAAACATGGAAAAAACTATTAAACTGTCCTTAGTTTAACCTTTATTGAAAACTAATTTAAAAATTTTTGAAAGGGAAGGGGTTTCAGCCAAAAAATGCATTTGATTGAAGCTTGATAAGTGCCTTCTTATACATTTTAAACTTTTTGTTAAATTAAAAACCCCCTTTCCCAAACAACAATAACACCCTTCCCCAAAAAAAAAATTCCCCCTATCCCCCTTTTAATAATTCTCCAAAATTTTTAAATTGAAAATTGGGTCAATTTATTGATTCACTAACTAAAAATGCCTTTTTTAACATTAAAAAGTTTAAAATCCTTAAAAAGGTTAAATTTGGGAAATAGGGATAAGGGTTCTTGTAGGTTTTAGAATACCATGTTTTGAATTTTTTATTTTCTTGATTTAAATTTTTAAATTACCCTGTTTTAGCTTTACAAACACAATATTTTTTTTAATGATGGCCCCAAAAAAAGACGGAAACAATTTTTAATAAATAAATCCTTAGCGGTAAGAATTTGAAGATAAAAAGGAAGGCTTTTGGATCTAAAAAGGAAAAATTTGAAGCTATCCTAAAATAATTTGAAACTTTTAATATAAATAAAGGGATCTACTAATGGGTCCTTTTCCTAGGAACCAAAGTTTTAAAACTTTTCCCCTTTAATTAAATTTTTAGTAAATATTAAGTGCCAACTTAAAAAAAAAATATTAAACCTTCGAAACAAAATTTTAAAACCTAATTAAATATCTAAACTTTTAAAAAAAACTCCATGGGATAATATAACAAGGCCCTATCTAATATTTAAATGGAAGTTTTCTAAACCCATTTTAAATCAAACAATTAAATTTTTAATTTTTAAAAAATTAATTAAATTTTTTAAATTTTTTAAAAAATTAGGTTACGTCCTATTTATAACCCTAGATTACTTCTTACTAAAGTGAACAGGGAAAGTTTGAGTTAAGAATTTTAAATAAATTTTAAGGTTATTTATTTATAAAATGTTTTTAACAAAGGTTTTTAATTAGTTTCAAAATTTAGTTGGGAGACCCATTAAAAAAATATTTGGGAAGTTTGTATTGTAAACTAGGAAAAAATTTTTTAACTTAGGCCAAAAACTAATTCTATTAAACACAAACTACTTATTGGGCCTTTCTTTAAAAATAACTAAAAACCCTTTTTTTCCTTTACAAGCTAAAAAATAAAATTTTTGGGCAAAGTTTTAGTTAACTTAGCTCTTTAATTATACCCTTTAATAATGAAAGGATTTTAAAACCCAAAAAATTTTTAATTTAAATTTTTAATTTTTTGGGTTCTTTCGTTTTTTTTTCTAAATTAAAAAAAAAAATTTTAAAATTTTTACAAAAAACATTGAAATTAGCCTTCCAAAGGGAACATGAATTTTTTGTGCCTTGGTTTTAAAACTATTAACCTAAAAACCAACTAAAGGGGCCTTTAAGGAAACCCACTTTTTATTTCCCCACCATGTCAAAATCCATTCACCACCTAATACCACTTCATTTCCCCCAAACCCGTTAAACAGTCCAGCCATGAGTAAATTCCCCAATCTTCCAACTAAAATTAAAAAATTGGTCCTTTATTTAAAAGTTTGGGGATTTTTCGGGTTGATTTTAAATAGCCTTTTATTTGGGAATTTAAAAACTTATTTAGGTTTTTAATTTTAAATTTAAGAAATTGATTTAATTGTGAATTTTTGGAACTCTACAAAAAAACTTAAATTTTTTATTTTTTTAGGAATCTAAATTGCGAAACCCTAATTTTAGAGTGAAATTTATGAAATAATAAAATAAGGGCTGAATTTGGTTTAAAATTAAATGGAATCTTTTTTCCCTTTTTTATATGACAAAAATTTTCTGTTAATTAGAAAATTTTTAATTAATTAATTTGGAAAAAAAAAATTAATAAAATTAAAAATTAATTTGCTCTCAAATTTTCCAACATTATTTCTTTTTTTCTCTTTTATTTTTTAAAATTTAAAATAAAAATCGAATAAAATAATTTAAAATTTAAATTTCCAGTTTCCTTTTATTTTATTTAAATTTTTTGGTAAATTATTTCCTTTAATCATTTTAAGAATTTCCAAATTACGATTTTCATACCTTTTAAAATTTACCAAAAAATTTTTAGATTATTTTAAATAATTTAGGTCCAATAAGACTATGTCATTTAAAAATAAAATTTTTTTTTGGAATCATTTAATTAAAAAAAAAATTTTGCACATTTAAGCGGGAACTAAAAATTTATAAAAATCCAAAAAATTTTTTTAGAAAAGGTTTGGTTTTTTTTGATATTTTTAATATAAAATTAATTTTTGTTTTTTAATTTTCTCAAAAATGAAATTTTTTATTAATGCTTTTTAATAATCAATAGTTTATTTTTTGTAACTTTTTTTCTATTTTTGAAATTTACTGCAAAATTAATTCCAAATTTTTTTCTTTCTTTTTTATAATTTATAACCCTTTAAATATTGTTTTCGTGTTTATTTTTTCAAAAAACTTACCCTTTAAAATTTTTTAGTTTTAATAAGAAATTATCGGAATAGTTGATTTTTCAGACTGATTTTTGGATAAAAATTTAAAAGTTGGCTTTTAAAAAAATGGGGAAAAAAAAAATGATCCATTGATACTTTGTTTTTTTTATTTATTTATGATCATTTTTAAAGTAAACGGTATTTATTTCCCTTTTTTAAAATTTTTATGCATGAGGGTTTGAATTCTAAATAATTTTTTCCTTTTTGGGTTTTCATAAAATTTAAAATGAATGGAAAAAAAACTTATACACAAGCCTCTATTTTCTCTCTATCATTTCATTTACTGTTTTTCCTTCTCTTCTCATATTCTTTTTTTCTTAAAAATTGCTAACAGATACAAAATTCTTATTTAAAAATAATATTGCTATAACCATGTAAGTATCTCATATCCACATAGTTTCTAACCCTGATATTGACTTTTTTTAGTTAGTCTTTATGGATTTTAAACATTTATTTCCTAAGTAACTCATGATCAGTCTAGTCGAAGAGACTTCCCTTGCGCACACGTCTTGACTAGATTTTCGCTCTGACTACTATTCCCAAAAATTAAACCCAAAATTGTATGATACGCTTTGATCAACTATTAAAGTATTTTTAGGTTCCACATTATGAATTAGGATTTTGGTCAAATGTTTCAAAATGGATTAACGAAAGGCTTATTTTAAAAGAAATATTCTTATCCTACCTAGGTGTATAAGTCCGAAACCCTTTTGGAAAAACTAGATGGTGTGCTGTGCCTGAATTTAAAAAAATATTTTTTTGTTAGAATAAATTTATTTTTTTAAGAATAGAAGAGTTTGAGTAAGGAGGTCTTATGGGTGGGGAGTCTTGTGTTTGGATTTAAGTGGATAGAAAGTTTATGTGTTGTGGGATTTAAGTGGATTTCTAAAAAGAATATGAGGTTTTTGGTTTGTATTGAGAATGTGATTTCTGAAATGAACATGGGGTTTTGTGTTTTTGGTTGGAAGTGCAATTCAGGACCTTAATAGTTTTAGGAGGCAACTTGGCCACCAAGCTTTCATTAGTTGGGAATTTTTCATCTTAATGTTTGTTCCTTTCCGGCTGCTTTTTTCTTCTGGTTTTTTCTATCCTTTTCTTTTTTCCTTTTACTTCATTTTTTTTCTTTTATTTTTCCTCTTCTTTTTTTTTCATTTTATTCTTTCTTTTCTCTCCCCAAAAATAACTATCTCTTTGTTAAGATTGTTCCTTTAGATTGAATCATGGCCTCTAAATCATAAGGTTGAGAATATATGGGCTTAGGCAAGTTAGTGTAGTCTTTGATGGATAAAAAAAATTTAAGAAAACAAGGTTGGCTCTTCTTCAAAGGGAAACAATTTCTTAAGACAAAAAATTATCATTGAATTGATTTTACTAAAGTAAACTCAAATCAGTTTTTATCTTTCCTCTCTTAAATCAATGACCTTAGTCCTCTGAATTGGCCCTATTATGGGGTAGTTCTGATAGAGTTTACATTTGGAAAGGACTCCAAATCAGTTCAGTAGTGTTAACAAAGGATAAATTCTTATTTGTGGTTTGAAAATGAATGCCAACTTCATTTGATCTGCGTAACAAAATTCAAAATCGCCCTCCTTTTAAGGAATGATTCAAAATATCCCCCACCATGATTCCTCTTTATCTCTCGAAGTTTTAAGGTTAGTATATAGAATATAACTTGCCTATTTTCATTCTAAACTTTTAAGAGTGCTACCATTCCTAGGTAAGAGCTTACGTTGGTTTTGGCTCCAAGGTGGAGATTGGGACCTGCTTCCATTGCCCCAATTGAAGAAATTCTTAGGACAAAATGCCTCAAACCTCCTCATACTCTTTACTCAATTAAGCCCTAAACTTATAGGTCCCTTGAATTTTTAAGCTCTAAAGTTAAGTCCACATGACCGTAGGATTGAACTTAGTAAAATCAGTTTAGAATGATCAATAAAGGAATCTAATTAAATCTAATTATAAACTAATAAAGAAATTTAGTAAAAATGACCTCGTAAACTTGAATTTAAGAAAATAAGTAATAAAATAGGAGATTATAAAATTTTTAAATTTTAAATATAATAATTGTTAACTACCAAAAAAGGCGAAAAGTGTAATTTAGATAACAAATAAATTGCTAAGTAGATTATATGTATATAAAATCAAAAAATGACCTAAAGTAAAAATTAGAAATGTTCACAAGTATTTACATTAATAAAAATAAACACGTGAAATTACATAAATTAGCTAAAAAATTATTAAATACTTAAATAAAACTATTAATTAATTAAGAAAAAATACAAAAATTAAAGAAATAAAGGAATGATGTATATTTGGTCGTACAGGGTTAAAAGTGAAGAAGAAATAAGCTAGATCAAAATCAAAGGCAGCAATACAAAAGGCAAAAATTAAGGGGAATTGAATTAATATCTCAATCGAATTAAATACAAAATAATACACAAAGCATTATGATAGGGAGAATGTTATAGAATGCATTTGGACAATTAGAAGTTAAAAAAAATAGAAACACTACAAAATGAAGAGGAAAATCAGGGTTTAAAAAAAATTAAGGAAATCTGTGCAGTAGGGTTAGTGAACCGAACCCCCACACTACCACCCACCCACTCTAGACTCACACTCACCCGCCTAGAACTGAACCGATACACTCAGACCGGTGCTGAAAGCCCCAACAGTCATTGGATCAGGTAGTCTCCTATCTACTCCAGTTTTGTATAATTTTTTTTAAAATTGTTTTATTTTGCTCAGAAATTATGAAATTATTATTCTAAGTTTTATGTGTTTATTGTATGTAGATCTAGGAAAAATATTGATTAAAGTTTAATCACAACCTGGAAATATAGGGTTCATAGAAATTAGGTAAAACCCAACCCAAGAATTAGATAGAAATAAATAGACTTAGGAGTGTATTTGATTTTTTAAGTTTTTTACTCCTGTAAATGCTTAAGTGATATAAAACAATGTTATGAATGCTTTTTTTTAAATTAATTTTTGAAAATATTAATGTAAATTTTTAGCCCTAAAATAATGGAAAAAATTTAGGTAATTATTGGGTTATTAGGTGATTTAGTGATTAATTACTGATTTAGATGATAATTATATGTTTAGGGATGGTAATTTCAGATTTAGAAACCTAATCTTTAGTCTTTGAAAGAATAAAGCGTAATTTAATATAGGAAGTATTTAGTATTGGTAGAAATTATTAATATGTTGGAATTAGAAATTTTAATAAATATGAAAATTAGATTTATTTAGATAATATAATAATAAAAGAATCATTATATATAATTTGAAACAAAATTTAATTTTGGAAATTAATTAAAAAATATAAGATTTTTCTCATATCGGGAGTAAATCTTATACCCCAATTAGGATTGGAATATATCAATAATTTAAAATACTAAATAAAGAGCTAATATAATATTAAAATACTCAAGCTTAATGTGATTATTTCCACATCAGGATTCGAGCAAATTAAGATTGCCTCGGAGTTAGAGCAATATAGAATCAAAACTAAAATCAAATTTAGAAACCGAACCCGAAATAAGGGTAGAATGAATCTTTAGTAATTAATAAGTATACATCGAGAAATAGGTTAAATTATAACGTAGAATATAATCATTAAAGTAAAGTACAAAAAGACGTATTTGTATTATAGGATATCCGGAGACAGACCTACTTGCAATTAAGTTGATTGAGCGACAAGGAATTCTACGGTAGTTTTATGCATGTGGTTTGAATATCTAAATTTATGCTGAAATTTGAATGTGATTGATTTTGTGTTATGACTGGATTGGTGTGAAAATATTTGCACACTCAAAATGGAATTTAATCTTATTCGACACTAATGACCTAAAATGTCAAGCATTGCAACCCTTTAGGGGATTATTAGGGTTCTCTAACCAAACATCGATACCTTCGATACGAAGCACAGGGATACAATTGGTATTTTTCCTCATCATTAGTCGAACTAAGTGACAAGAGAGGAGGTCACAGTGAGGAAAGGGGCATCGGTTTGGAAGGATATCTTAGGAGGAGCAATTCTACATTGCATAAATCTTAGTTTGGTTTAAGCTGTTGCATAAACATGAAAAACTCCTTAACCCAAATTAGAGCGAGTGAAATTTCTTTATTTCGCACAGACCAGAACTAAACGTGTAATGAAACTTCCTTGTTGCATTGCATTAAAATATTACTTGATACTCTAATTTTGTTGTATATATTCATGAGTCTTCGATTTAACTTAACTGAGATGTAGTTGCTCATACTCGTATAGATCCTTTTGCAAGTCCTGATTTCTGAATACTTCGAATAGGTATGCTCCCAATAACTATCCAGGGTTAGTTCTTTTGAAGCTTGGGGTGTGAGGATCAATATGCTTAGGTAAGTGGATGTATAGCTAAAGTTTCCTTCATAGCTTAAGAACGAAAGACGATAGTCGTTATGGTAAATTAGTAAACCGTTATGTTAATATAAAGTTTCCTAGGAAGTTTTTGTGGAATGTACATATAATTATGTATGGTTGAAGCTAAAATTCTTAATAAAAATACTAAACCATTATGCTAAACTAATTAATTAACTGTTTTACTTCAAACGAGGATCGTCGACGGCCTTGTATAGATCATATCTATTGGAAAGGTACTGTGAGGTCAGTTACTATCATAGAACGTTTACACGTGGGGACTATGGCGACTGTGTGACTTTGAGGGCGTAAACATTAACGCCCCTAGCTTTGCATGGATGGTTTCAGGTTTGGTTCTTTGAAGAGATCAAAGTAGGTTAGCATTGACAACTTTTGAAGTGAAGTGGGGTTTATGAATGCACCTTTTGTTTTGTACCTGGGGATCAGTTCACATAATTTTTTATGGTTTCGGGTTTTAACTTGGTTCATATTTGGACTAGATGGATTAGGGGTCTTAAAGTTAGTATTGGGGCTAACTTGATGGGCTAAGGCTTCGTATTAGTTGGTTAGCTGCCTTAACAACCATATGGTTTGTGTTTTGTTAACTACCTTAATGGGTCCAAAGTGATTGTGTTTATCTTGAGGCCCAATAAGTTTTAATTTTTTTTTTTTATTATCTTTTTCAAAAGTGAGAAAAGAAAGTTAAGCTTTTTATGTTAATGAACTGAGTGATGAAATTGTAAATGAAAGATTGCTTTCTTAAGATTCTATGCTCAAGCCTATAGAATTTATTTACTTATAAAACAACACTACTGTGGGTCCAATTTACAAAAGAGGAATCCCTATTATTTTAAAATGAGAAAATAAATTTACAAAGTGCTAATTCTACTAAAAGTATGAATATTTCCTAACTAGTAAGAAAGACTAAGGCAAAATGGTAAATACCTAAAATTAATGTACAAGGTTTTGATTCTTTTTATTTTGTTGTTTTTTTGTTATTATTATTATTTATCTTTGGCGAGGTAGCTACTAATGTGGGGCCAAACAAAAAGCAACAAATTCGGGCTCTCATAAATGTACTAAGCCAAACAAAGTAAATTGATAAGGCTCTTTAATGAGGACTAGATAAGGCCTAATTTTAATTCCTAATAAATTCTTGCATAATTAGGTTGAAAAGTCGAGCCACGTCTGAAGTAATTTTTTAAGGGCCAATGAAGTAGGTGAACTCGGAATCTGTTCAAAGCGCTCTTAACCTAAATCTAATCTACTCCTATCTAAAAAAATTAAATTACAATCAAAACATATGCCTAAACTTTATATGGAATTATTACAGGCTATTTACAGGGAAATATTAGAATGGACAACATCCCTTATTTGGTCTAGTCAGCAACATTAATGTGTTGTTCTAATTTTTTTTAAAAAGTTTTCATATGTGTAAAGGGTGAGTTCAAAATATTCTCTCAATTCTTCTGCGACCGAACATGTCTTTAAATCAACATCCTTATGATCACATTTGAACTTGACTAAGCAATCTGATTGCCTCTGGAAATGTAGTTGCCTCGAAAGCTTTCACAACATCCAAAGGCTTATACAATGCCCCTCCTCTTAAGGTCCTAAGATAGCTTGGTTTTGATCATATCTACCATACATTCATGATACAGAAAAAATAAAATAAACTCCCAAGAACTACAACCACACCCACCCCCCCTTAGCTAAGCTACAACACCCATGTAATATATAATATACAAAAAATATAATAAGATAAAATAATAACCAATTGGAATTTTTTTGATTTTTTTGAAAATAATAACCCTAATTTCAATAAATATTTTGTAGCTAGCTCTCTTTAAATGCATCCCCAGTAAAGTTGCCAAACTGTCGGCCTGAATTTTCGTTTCTTTCATTTAATAATTTCCAATTTCCCATTTATTTTTTTATGAATAGATAAGCTTTAACTCATGTTAGTAATTAATCACCGACCAAAGAAATTTAGAAAATTCTGGATCTTTTGAAAAAAAAATTTGAATCACTACCCCGACTGTGGGGTTTTTTGTGGGCTGGCGAAGTCAAAAAAAATAAAAATTGTAATCAATTGGTAGATTGATTACGATTTAACTATTAGTGCTTTGATTTTAATTTAAAAAATCTAGAAGAGATAAATTCGGGGGCTAACTCATTAAACCCTAATAATATCACTACTATTTTCTGAACTTAGGTTATTTCACAATTACTTATATATATATATATATGTAAAGAAAAAAAAAAAACTAATTTTCCATAAATTTTAACATTGCTCCCAAAAGTGCCTACCTACCTACACGCTAATCGAGATCATATGACATAGTTTCCTTTTGGCAAAAAACTTTAAATTTATTGTTTTATTTTTAAATTTTTGAGAACCGACCGTAATATAACATTTGAATTGATTCAATTTTATCCAAAAAAAAACTTGAAAGATTATTTGAAATCAAACTACACAAACGAATGACCAAAAAATTTTTTCTAAAAATCTAAAAGTTCATTTTAATAAATTTTTTCCTTTCAGTGTTATTTTTTGTATTTCATCATTTTTTTCAAATTTGTTATAATTTTTATTTTTTTTATTTTTTATTTTGGAATTAGGACCCTTTTTTAAATAATTTTTCCTTAAGAAGACATCTTTTAATTGGAATCCAAAATACAATACTTTACAAATAATATAATAAACTATATATCATAATAACAATTGAGTAATAAAAAAATTACTTTAATCGCAATGTCCATCAATATTAATAATAAGTGCTGATAATAAAAAAAATCGTCGTAATCCAAATGACCACTCAAAACTTATGAATAACAATATGAACATTAATATAACTTTATACTCAAGCAACTAATGGCCCCAGTATTAAGTAAATTAAGAAAATAGAAAATCCCTATGCATAAAATTACATATAAACATAATTTTGACAGTACACATAAAAGAATAATAATGGATTTCTTGTGTAAACAACATAGCAATTACAAAAAAAAAACAATTATAATAGGATAGAGTACTAATATAAATATTTATTTTCACTGTGGTATCGGAAAAACAGAATAAATAATTACTCACACAATATTGAAAATGGAATCAAAATCAACTCGCAGAATAAAATCGAGTCTAGAAGACTATATGGACACTAGATAGATGCCCAAAAATGAACATATAAAACAAAATCCAGATATTATATTTCATAATAATAATATACTTAAAATGATTAATAAAAACTAAATTACTGATAGTGGCCGAACCGTGGAATATGATGTGGGAAGTTGCTGTCAAAATAAATCAATAGACGATGAGGTCAGGAAATTGGTGTTGGGGGTCTGATCATATGAAGTCAACTGGAGGTAGAGCAATTTAAAAGAAACAAATGGAGAGAAAGAGAGAGGAATGAAGGATAAGGTGAGGCTCTAAATGCTAGAAGCTTAGGACTAGGGAAAGATTTGAGAGAAGGATTTAGAAGATGGATAACAAGAAGTGAGTAAAAAAATTGAGGGGGCAAGTAGGTCAATGTTCGAGAGGAGAAACAAACTTTGGGTCAGCGAGTGTTAAACAAGTAAAAGAAGGATTGGGAAATTAGTCTGGCACGCGTAAGGCTTGAAGATGAATTGAAGATAAGTGAGTGCAATTGAAGAGGGAGGCGAAGGAGAATTGGGTGCTTAAAGATAAAATTAGAAAGAAGGGTCCAATGATTGCACAATAGGAGTGAAAATGAAGGTAAGGTAAGTGTTTTTGAGGTAAGGGGGGTGGGGGAGTTCTAGTTATTTTAGAATATAGGGTGTTTTTCATTTAAATGGAAAAAAATAAGGATTAGTTAAAATAAGAATAAATAGTATTTAGAAAAATAGTCGTTAAAAAAGATACTGTAAATTGCATAATATTAATAAAAATTAATAACTTATTTGTAAAATAAAAGTAATTTATTTTAATACGTAACGTAAAATAAATGTTTTAGAAAATATAATCGGATCCTCATTTAAAAACATTTATTAGTTATAAGTACACTTTAAAAATAATCCTGAATTACTTAAAGTTAAATAAATTGAAAAAAAAAAACAAACAAACAAAAGAATATGGTGTCTTTCGATACAACTTAATGGATTTTAATACTTAATGATTATTATTAGTTTGAATGAGTGTTTCATCAATTCTTTACTTTGCTTTTAATTAAGCAAATCTTTGATTTTAAAAACATTTACGATGATTATCTAGTTTTTTCCTAACTTGTTTGACGATTAATCAGTTTGAGTTAAATTTTAGTTAAGTAACTAGTATTATATATAAATTGGTATTGATATTTAGTATATTTACTTATAAACGTATTTATAAACATATTAAATGTGTTAAATTATCCATATATAATTAATATTCCTAGACATATATTTTATTTTAGATATCTTGCTTATTTATTGTTTATGAGATTTTATCACATATTATATATAATTATATAATTCCAGTAATTTACGAGTGTATTTATTATAATATAACCGGTATAGCGATAAAAATACATTATATTCATATAGTGTATTGTATTATATTATTTTCCTTTTATAACCTAATTAACCATTTTAAGTCGTCATTTCATTTCCGAGCTCATTTTGGAGGTGTTTCGATAATAGTTTTACACAATAAGTATTACACTTCTAAGTTAAAATTAAGATTTTTGGTGATAATTTTAAAATATAACCTACTAGGGGACACTTTTTCGACTAACTTTTTATTCCTATTTCGAAAAAGTTTGGGTTCAATAGATAAATTTTTCCCTAAAGTCCTAAATGCAATTTCAGGGGTTCATATAATAGGATGATCAATTTTGTTAAGTCTCCTAATTGATTTTTATTATAACAAAACATGTGTTATGTCATTACTAATATATTTATGAAGTGTATAGTAAACATTTTAAATAATACATGTTTTAATTGAAGGACAATCGTGCTTACACAGAAAGTTAAGACTAAGAAAATAGCTAGATAACTAATCAAAAGATGTAGGCAAAATTTGGGTAGAAACGAGAATTTTACAAATTTTTATAAAATGGGTATTAAGACAGATTCATCGTGTAAAATACACAATTCAAATGTATAATTCTACGAGGTTTATATTTTACAAAATTTTTTCTTAGTTAAATGAATGTTAAAAACATCATCAATGTACAAGATTTTTCACAAAACTTATGAATTCGGATGTACGATTTTATAAGTTTTTATTTTTAATTGATTTTTGCATATTTTATATAATTTTATTGATTCTGTATGATTTTATAACGATTTCTGTGATTATATACACTAAAAAAAAGGGGTAAAATTAACGATTTTGACAATCATGATTCACTTTTTAGAAAGTTAAAGACCTAGTTTCCACTTATTGGGTTGTATTGGTAATACATCCAAAATGTTCCCACTAAGTTGGACAAAATTTATCGTGGAATAGAAATTAAGGAAAATATTTTATTACTATATTAAAATGATTTTTGTGGAGATTTTTAGTTGTTTTATAACTGCTATAAAGGTTCGAAAATTTGAAGAGCAAACCAAAGAGATTATTTGACAAATTAGAACATGATATTGTATATGATATAAAGAAAATAGATTATCTTTTGGAAGGTAAATAATCGGATTTCACATTTTTGAAAGATATAATGGGAGAATATGGTAAAGGACAAACTACAATCACAAGAATACAACTCATATCTCCATTTGATTGATATCACACAACTAAATATGTAAGAATACTTATCAAAAACACAATTGCAAATTAATTCAAGCCAAGAATCAAGACTATATGCATTCTTGCCACCAGAAAGTAAAATAGCAAGTAATTTTTCTCTTAAGAGCTTCAATGAGGTAATTTTTTCTATGAGAATATAAGCCTCGAGTAATTTAAATCACAAAACTCCAGCTGATCAATTGGCTATTCACTTCTAAAAAGCAAAATCTTGATAAGAAAAAGAACAAGGTACAAGAAGATGTCAATATTGATTTTTTTTTAAAAGATGCAACGATATTTTGTAGAAGAAAAAAAAAACTTAGTATTTTTAGGATAAAGATTAATCAACAAGCAATAAGACACCATGATTAGAAAGTCCAGGAATATTCATCAATTTAAAATTCAAATTTGTGGACCAACTATAAAAGGTGGTCGAGAACAATATTGATATGTTTTTCCTATTCACATAAGTCAAAGATTGTTGAAAATTTTGTCATAATTTTCTCATTTAGAGAGCCGGTACAAATAAGCTTATTAGGCTGCAAACGTTCAAAAATTAGTATAAGAAATGTATACCGAATTAGCATGAAATTTTTGAAATTATTTACTATATCAGCAAAATTAAGTATTGATTAGGAGCATATTGCTGCTCAATTGAAATTTTTGAATTCTAAATTCTATCCTAGTACTTACATTTATAGAATCAAATTTGTATTATTTCCTTAGTTTTTATTGGTAAATAGGAGAGTGCTCAGATCTGTTGTTAGTGAGAGATTATGATTATATTTAATCTAGTTTTAGCTAAAGATTAAGCTAAGGAGATCAGAGAGAAGAATTAGAATGACTATCAGGGGTGGACACAAGATCATGTAAACTTTGAGAGAGCCATGGGTTTGTGTATGTGTATACGCCCAAACTTTAATTAGACCAATATTAAAAAATAATTGATAAAAATATTAAGCGAATATTAACATTATTGATTAAAAACACTACTTATTATCATAATTATATTATAACTTTCATATGTTAAAAAATCTTGTTAATAATTTGACGTGCAATAAGATTAAAAGTGATTGATACACTTTATAAGAAATTAAAAAAATAAGCATTTTACCTTTTTGTTATACATATATATTAAATAAAGTTTATTTATTAATTTATAAAAATTATATTAATATGTGAAAAATTATTTTAAATTTTTATTTAATAAAAATAGATCAAAAAAATGTTAAATAGGAAATTACAAAAAAAGCAAACAAAGCAAATTATAAGATAATTAGATATAAGTATTGTACTAATTCTTCATAATAACCTTGTACAATTATTTTATTAACAATGCTTAAAAAAAAAAAAATAATATCATTTTTAAAAATAATTATTAGGTAATAAAATTGAAATAATCTACATTTGTTTTCATAATATTAAATTAAAAAATAATACTTAATCAATTTAAAATCGATACTATTTTGATACTTATGTAATTGACAAATAAATGTAATATGAACAATTAGTTATTATTTTAATGATTCTAAAAAAAAATAAAAATTTAAGGGAAAAAAAAATTTTTTTTATTTTTAAATAAATTTTTAAATTTAAAAAATTTTAATAAAATATCATTAAAAGAAAAAATATAATAAAGCAAAAAGAAAAATTTTTAAAGTAATTTTAAATCATTTGGAAAAATAAAGCGAAAAACAGGTTTTGAACCCAAGACCTTTTTTTTATAAAACTAAATATTTAAATTTAAAATATACATTGTTTCATATTATATTTACTCTTTAAAAATATACTTTATTTTATAATTTTTTTCATTCCCCCAAAAAATCAAAAAAATTTAAAATTGTTTCCAAAATTGGGGGATCGAGGCCCGGTCCCTACCCCCCAAAGGCCCATCCATTAAAATAATCCTCGGTTTTTGATTGATCTTTCCAAAGGAGGAAACAACCAGGTATAGAAAACAAGTCCTCAAAAAATGAAGTTAAAGAGTGTATAAGTAAAAAAAGAAGTTTTGAAATTTGTTTTGCTCGACTTTTTTTTTTATTTTTAAATTGAATATGTGTATCATTAATTACTAGCTCTACTTTTTTTAGTTTGTTTTTTTTTAGAAAGTAAAGAAAAGTAAAATACTCAAACCCAACAAAAAAGAAGCAACTTACACTTTTTTTGTAATTAAAAAAATTAAATTCCCTTTTTTTGTTATTCTATAATAAAGTAACTGGGGGGAAAATATTCTTATTTGGTACTGTCATGTCTTACAATATATAATAATTAAAAGAAGAGCAATAAATTTCTTTTTCCCATTTTCAATATAGAATGCACAACACTAAACCAATGTTTTATTTAACTTTTTCTAAATTTTGAAAAGGGGAAAAAGTGTCCCCCCAATTCTTGACAAAAACCAAAGTCCCCAACCTTCTTTTTTAAGGTTTTTTTTGTAAAAATCTTTTGGGCCCGGACCTCCTTTTTGGGCCAAATTAAGGGCTTTAAAAATAAAAATTTATTAATTTTTTTTTGTTTATGTTAATTTTTAAATTTTTTGCATTGTGGACCCATAAATAAAATAAAAAAAGTTAAAACGTTTAAAAAATATACAAAAAATAATGAGGGTTTTTAGGAAAAAAATCCCCAAATTTTTTGATAAAACATTTTAAAAATTTAATTGGGGTTTCCCTTTGCTGGGGTGTCATCAGGGGGGGAAATAAAAAAAATTTAACCCTATAGGGAAAGATTGTTTCACACCCTTTAAGCAAAACTATTACGAGACACGTAGCAAAATTTATGCGGGTACCAAAAAATTCAAATGAAAATTGCACCACTTAAAACTTAACAAAAACAAGGATAACATTAGGGATGGTGTTACATTATTTATCATTTGAAACTCTAGTTCCCCAAGGGTTTCCCACATTTTTAAAAGTTTATTTTTTTCATTTAGTTTTTTAATTTTTTCATGCACATTGATTAAATTACTGGGCATACAGCGAAAAATTTTTACATTAAAGGGGGGAAAAATTTTTTTCCTAGTAAAATTTCATCCCCTTTTTTTTAACTAAAAACCAACTTTTTCCCCGGACCTCTATTATTACCAAATAAAAACAACCCAACTCCACTAACACTAGTGTAAACAACATGGCAAGTCGGCTACAACTAAGATAAAATTTCAAGACTACTTTTTTTTCATTCATTCTCTTTTTTCCTTATATTGTCAATTCAATTCGATAGACTTATAGATGGCAAACAACCCCTGCGAAGAATTGGCAGTATAGTAAGAGAGCAGGAAACAAAGCAAGGTCCAAAAAAAACAGCCATGGAGACAAAAACAAGGCAGATAAAGGAAATTAGCAAAATCCATATCCGTAATACCAAATATTTACTTTCAATTCCGGTTCTTGCCTATGCAATGCGGCTTCTATTGATGAAGATTCCGATTGCGAAAACATTCCCAAACTTCCAAAACCTCAAATATGCATTGGAATAGCCCTTGTTTTGGTTTTCACAATTAATAATGTTTTTCCGCATTCCTCATGCCACGAATGCCGGTTCCCGGGGCTTCTTATGGTCATGCTGCCGCTAATCGTTAAGCTTACTATGGCCTAGCACTTGTTGGAGCCTACAAGTGGAAAGTAGGGTCGATTATAGCTTCTCCAACATGGATCTAACTCCAAGGTCTGCGATAAATCATTACTGGTTTTAGTATTAAATCGTGTATTTACGATGTTAAAACATGTGAAGGAGTTGATATACAATTCGAGAAGGTCAAAGGGTATGAATTTTGACCCCAAATTAAGTTATGGCCAATTGAGACCAATATCATCAATTATTTCATTTTATACACTCCTTTAATTTTCCTATTAGCTCTTCGTTCTTTCATCAAAATGTGAGAACTGGAACAAAGACACAACAAGTAAAAATGAATCTTATGCAAAAGGTATCGGTTTTTATTTTTTTAAACATAAAAGAATTAATTTCCTCAAAAAAAATAAATAATTATAGAGTAATGACACTCGAATATATAAATAGTTTACGAAAAGATAAGTTTCCCCTACCAATTTTTTTCCCTTTAATCAATGCTAGAACAATAACATATATTTTGAATGACTACTCCTTTTTTTTTTTTTTTTTCCCTTTTTTGGTGTTTCAAGTCTGGATGTTGTAAGCCCCCAACAACATGCATTTGGGTTTATGTAAATGCAACGTATTGGAAGAAGAAAGAACCACGCGTAGATGGAAGGTCCATACGATCTAGACTGCAAATTATGGAAGATGACATAAAAACTTTATGTTATGATTGCTTCTCATGCAAATGGGGATTTATATCACTTTTAAACAAAGCAAATGCGAAGTTTCCTTGTCGTGATGGCCATACTTCTTATTTAATCTCTTTTTGCTGTTGTTTTTTTTTTTTTTCTTTTTCTGTATATGGGCGACTTCGAAGGAAAGGTGATGGAGAAATTTAGTTTAAGTTTGATGTGAAGCCTCTTAATAAGGTAATGTTAAGGACTACGCTAGTTTGTTTGGTTTTTGGGCAAGGATTAATTGTAATTATGCACGCAGAACATAGAAGTTTTTTTATGTACAATTTCGTTTTATTGATGTCATTAATTTAATATTTCCCATGATTGTGTCCCGTAAATTTTGTTTTCAATTGATATAAAAAATAATAATAAATCTAATAGCTTTAAAGTGACAAGTATATGAATAGAGATGTATGATGGGATGAAATACCTCATTTACTTTCATTCAAAAAAGAAACACCCTTACTTTCATGATCATAAGGATTATTTTTAAAAAATTTCTTCGATCAAATATGATAGTTTTTTTTTCAAATGAAAATTCATCATAATAATGTTATTAATATAGATTTAAATTAATGAATATAACATGATAAATGTTCTTATGTTTTCTAGGGTCGAAATTATGAATTTCATTGCAGTGAAAATTTAACAATAAAAAGCAATTAATGTATTTTGTTATTCAATTATAATAATGTTATTAATAGATTTTTAGTTGCTAATTCTAAATATAGTTAAATAATATTTTGATGTTCGATATAATATATAATAAGGAGAATCGCAAAAAAAATGACCTAATGTTTTCAGTCCGTTGCACTAGTGTTATTTCTTTTGTAGAAGCATAATCTCAATTGTGCATTATTATGTATAAATGGAGTGCACCATTAAACAGGATACAGCCTATGTAACTGATATAACACTAAAAAAAACTTCTGCTATTCACTTTTCTTATTTCCCCTCATAAAACAAATTTGATTAAAAAAGACTCGACTCGAATCAAGCTAATTATACACATACTGATCTAAAATCCAAGCTACAATAACACATTGGGATAAAGTAAGAACAATTAAAAAAAAAAAAATGAGCAACGGATTTGGGAATTTTATTTTCAAAAAGAAAAGAAAAAAAAACATAAAATAGAAGAAAACACAAAAAAAAAAAGTTAAATAACAAAAGGAATAAAAAAACAGCAAAATAGCATAAGATGGCAGTGAAACTGGAAAAGAATTAAAAGAAGAAGGAATTATTTAGGTGCTAACAAAATAATGCGTTTGGCTAGTGTCCTTTTTTTAACAATGCACTAATACTTTCATAAGAAAGCACGCTTAGGCCATTCATCCAAAAAGAAAAAAGAAAAAAAGAAAAAAAAAAGAAAAAAAAAAGAAAGAAAAAAAAGAAACAAATTAACAGTGTGTAAGATATGAAAGTATAGGTCATATTTTGTAATTTAGCAATGTTATAAATTATTAATTTTAATATGAAATATAATGTGATTAATAATTAATTTAGATTTATTTATTAAATCTAATAATATATATACAAATGTTTTTAATAATATTAATATAATATATTATTTAATATATATATTAATCAATGTAAATTGTAAAGGATCATTTCAATAATTAGTTTTTTTAGAAAATTTTAATACCATAAACTAATATCTTGGGTTAATGACAAAGTTTAGGAAATCAAACCAATTAAAGGATGTTTTAGGAAAATCTGCTTGATAGGTTCAAATGAATCGTCAAACTAAATGTTTTCGCTTTTTGGCCTTTCTTAGTTACTTACTTATGAAAAATAAACTCAAAAGTGGCTTTTTTGAGCTCTTTTGGCTTCACTTGGCTTTAATGGGCCTTAAGGGAGCTACATGTGCTCTACGCTTTTTTACAAAAATAATGAGCTTCTATTAAAATTTTTAAAAGCCCATATAGAATCCAAGCCCATAAAGGTTAGAGAAAGGATAACTTTAATAATAAAGCCTCAATCTTAGCATTAATCTTAAAGTTATCCAATGAATTTAAAATTGGCTTCCAAATTCTATAAATAGGAGACTTTCTTTTTATTTGTTATTTTAAAATATTTTTAAGCTTAAGACAAACACTAAAACTCTATTGAAATCATTTCTTAGAAGCTCAAACAAACAGTTTTTTAAGAACACCAAGTTGGAATCCACTATCACATATAAGTGCACACTTGAGATACCGGGATTTTTTTCC
>JAMXBC010000398.1:0-23423 GCA_024138005.1 Lumnitzera racemosa
CGGATCGGTGGTAACCACTCTTCCAAATCAATCTTAGAAATACTTACATACCATGTAACTCATTAAGCAATCATCTAATCACAGGATCAGAAATTAGTATTTAATAGTGATTTTGTCAATTGATTGACTATCGATGCACATTACTCCATGAGCCATCCTTCTTCAACACTAGGACAGTCAATACGTATAGGGATCATGCTCTCTCAAACATATCGACGCTTAATCAACTCGTCAAATTGTTTCCTTAGCTTAATTGCCTACTCAGGATATGAGTCTATAAGCAGGTTGTTAGGTAAAGCAACTCTAGGGTGAAGGTTAATGCAATGCTCTATCCTTCTAACAAAGGGTAAACCTCTCAGCAACTCGATAGAAAACAAGTCAACATACTCTTGAAGAAATGCCTACCTTGATAGGTAAGGCTCTAACCTCCTTTAACTCCAGTAGTCTTCTAACCAATAAAAGTATACGATCTTCCTTCTTTACATCTTTGGAAAATTAGGCTCAAAAAATCACTAAGGACTTTCTCTACCACGATCTACAAATCTTCTCTTGAAACTCTTAAACTTCTTTGGGGCTCATTTGGTGAATATAACCTTCTTCCCATCCTTTTGGATCATATAAGTATTCCTAACCCATCCATAGAGTACCTTGCAATCAAAGAGCCATAGTTGGCCCAATAATATGTATGAGGCACACATAGGTTTAATAATTTTAGAGCCTCACCATTCCTTATGCTATGACGTTGGTGCAACCTCCTCCATCTATGATTAAAGCACATAGATTGCCCTTCACTCGACAATTCGTATGAAAGAGATTCTCTCTTTGCTAATCTTCACTTACAACACTGATACTAAGAATTCTTTGAACAAACTGAATAAGATATTGTTCTCCTAGTTCAAGTTGGGTAAGGGCCTTAGGATCTTTAAAGAACTCATCAAACATGACTTAACATTCTCTTCTACATCTCTTTCACTAGTGCATTCTAGTTCTAACTAAGGTTTCTCTCCTTTGATGGTCATAACACGTCAATTTAGACATTGACTTACTACATATCCAAAACCTAGGCATTTGAAACACTTTATTTCTCGGGTCTTCTTACCTAAGCTCTAACCTTGATCCTTTCTAACCTCATGCTCATCCACCTTAGTCCTACCTCAGCCATCATCAAGTCTGCTTGGCAGTCTACCTAGAAATTGTGTTAAGCTCCATCATATCTAGCTCGGCTTGGCATACTAATTCTACTCAGCAAGCTAGCCAACTGCTCTATACTTAGTTTGAGCTAATTTTGCATTTGCCTTTCGACCCTTAATGCTACTTGGATGGTCTCATCTAGATTTCCAAGCCTTTGTACCTACACTACATTACCAGTTTCAGATCTTCGTTTAGAAATGAACCTAACTACTATCCACACTTTCGATTCATCAACATCACAACAAGATTATCAACAACTAGAATTCTTATACATACTCATCTACTAATCAACTACCTTGTCTGAGTTATTGGAGACAATAAAAAGTGTCTCACTTATAGTATTCTAAAATAACCTACTCCTTAAAACTCTCTTCATCTCATCTAAGTTCGGATTTCACGTCAAGTTTACTGGCGTATGTTTTGCAATTTTCCTTTTCCAACAATTGCTGAACTTAGAAAATTATAAAGCAGCTACACAAATACGTAATAGTTTTCGAATCATAGAAGTCAAATATCTTTTCAATCTTCTCATCTTATTTAGATAATCATCAACACAAACCAAACCCATTAAAACTCGAAATCTGCTTTTTTGAGAGCTCGACTCCTCTGGGAGTGCAAGCTCGTACTCTATAAATCCATCATACTACTCTTGCTCCTCACCATATTCTTTAACTTTATCTAAGCCCAAGTCTCCTCTTCGTAAACCTCTCACATTTTGGGGGTAGAGTCAGGTTTAAAATTAAAAACTTCTAGTGCTTTAAGTTCAACTACTTATCTTTTTGGCCTATCTCTCACATCTTGGCCTCGTTCATCAACTCTCTCTTAGGCTTAGTCTTTAAATAAACCCCTAACAGAGATAGCCAAGTTGGTTACAATCGTAGCAAGGTCCTGGGAATTTTTCATCAGTAGTTTGCAAGGTCTATTAGTAACATGACAATAAACATAAGCATCACTCTTCCCAAATCATTAATCTCTCCTTGAACACTAGGGTTCGGCATTCTCAATAAAAAAAACTTTAGGAAATCTACTACTCAACATAAGATTATGCCAACTTTGATAATATGATATTTCACGTAACTTAAGGACTTGCTCTATTTTTCCACAAAAGAACAAACATATAAAACACACATAATAAGAGTAACTACTACAATACTTTGCTTTCAATTATAACCTCAAGCTTTGAGACCAAGATTATAATGATGTGCCTAGGACTAAGTTAATCACTAGGACTTTCCATTGAAAAACAATAACTAAGTAAGTCCTTCAAATATCGAAGAAAGGGGAAAGGATAGGTCAACAAACATAGTAACTTCTAAAGAAGATGCTCATAGTAATGACGCCCCCAACAAACATGACGCGACTTAGTACTTCACCTAATGACACACAAGCTAATACTAAGGTCCACTCACCACTAACTATGAGCTAAATCGGGAAACTAGATAAGAGAAGAGAAAAAAGGGTCTACTTAGAGAATGGTATCCCCACAAAAACAAGAATATTTTTTTAACCCAAAAATGTGTAAGAAATTTTTGTAGCTACAATAAAAGGGACTGTTTTTAGTAAGTCTTTTAAGGCAATAATATAATAAAGGAAAAATTTCATAAAAGACTAGGAAAGAGATTCTTAGCAAGTTCAACAAAGGTAAATATGATAAGAACAAAAAGAAATGCAATACAATGACAAAAAAGTAGAGGACAGGTAGTGGTCTATTAATGGGTTCGTATTCTGGGATCTTAGGGTACTGTAACTGAGCTAAGCTAATGTTGGGGTAGTTTGTTGACTGTTGGTCCCGATAAGATATCAAGATGAGGGTGAATTGATATCTTTAAAAAAAATTGAAACTTTACAATGTAAATGAAATTGTCCATCTTAATAACTTAAATTTATGAACAGTAGTACTTTAATAATTCAACACAAATAACACAATTAAATAATCAAAAATTAAAAGAGATAGGAAGGAGAATATTTAGGCTCAAAATTTTATAGAGCTTCAACCTTCTGTCTACTACTCTCTTCTAACTCCACTGTTGGAAACCCGATCTACTTCATCAATGCTATTCCACTTGATCCACTGTATCAAATCACAATAAGTTTACAAATAAAGGCTACACTTAATGACTATTTACTCTACTCATCTAGCCTCTTTGTAATTCTAAACTAATTACAAATCTATAGAGTCCAATTAAACTTCTTTCAACACTCAAACAACAAACAAAGTTTACAAATTACAAGCAAGAATAACAATAAAAGTCTCAAATAATTTCGCATGAAAACAAAAAATGAAGATTAATGGATCATTAGGTTCAATTCAACTCTCTGAAGAAATATTTAAGAAGCATTCTATTGTTCTTTCAAACAATAGAGAATGTCTATGATCAAGTATAAAGTATTTGTATTATCTTCATAGAATCGAAACGTAACATTTGAATCCTTTCTCCTTTATACTAGAGTCTTCCAACTGCTAATTCGTTGAGGTTTAAATCTTCAATTCATGTTTATCCATTTCAACGACTAAGTGATAATCCATAGATATTTTAGAGAAAATCTTGGAGTTTGAAATTTAAACCTGATCTTACAATCTATCTCGATCAAGTATACTTTAATTAGCAATTTCCAAATAAGCTTTAAATTTGAAATTGAAAATCCTACAAAATTCTAAAGTCTACCTTGTCCTTATCCAATGTTAGGTATTTTCTTGCAATTTATCCAATGATAAATTCGCTCAAAAAATAATCTCCATAGATCTTGATTCCAACTTAAGTGAAAAAAGATTAAGTATATTTCCCAAATATACCCAATCTAGTGGAGCTAAGTCTTGTTCACTTCAAATTTGATATTATGTGATTTTTTCAATGTTACTTTTCTAGATCAACTATTTGAATAACCTTCTAAAGAATATCAATTTACTTATCTTCAAAGTCTCTGAAAAAATTTTTAAAGTACTATACTAACTCTTCTTATAAAAGCTTCTAAAACATTCTTTGAGCTTTCAAATTGTCTCTTTTTTAAACAATTCAAACCTTCTAAATAAGTTTCTAAATGCAACTCAATTTGCAATTTTAAAGCTTTTCGAAATACTATCTGAATACCTAGACACTTGTCAATTCCATTAACATTTGTCCCTTTTATTATCATCAAAATTCATGAGAGATATCAACATTAATGAACTATGCTTGGAGCTACAAGATGATTAAATGACGTTGCAGTTCAGTAGGCTAAAAGAGTAGAGCTCGACATATAGTATCCTCAAACTCAGCACTCAATAGGTCGACCTCGACACTTAGCAAGTTAACCTAAGCACTCGGCAAGTTGATGTCTGGGCAAAAGTCTAAGTAGAGCAAGTATGTCTAAGCTATGTCCTTAGCGAGTTCTTCTACAACTCTTCCATATATAGAAACTCATCTTCGCAAGCTAACAAGAAAGAATCCTCCTAGTGAGAGATTGGAGCCTCGGAGGCAGGCATAAGTAAGAGGCCCAAAGGTTGGTAATACATCAATGATCATGTGACAACAAAGGGAAATCAACATGCCACCTCCTAAAGCATAAGATAAAGGCAGTCAACTGAAGTTGAACAAGAAGAATGTTCGCCTATATTGTAGCACTTTCAAAGACTTCCAATTTCCCTAACTTCTTCGACTTGCTAAGGTTTGATGAGAAGGCATGGCTAGCAATAGCAACTGCACTCATGCAAATCTTTGAAGGTCAATACGTAGAGTATAGCACAACTCAACCGATGAAGAAGATGACCGAAAGTAGACGAGAATGCAATTTTGTTCACTAACACTGATACGCGCATGAAGAATCCAAACCACATCTACCCTTTATATGTAAAGGGAGAAGTCAATAGCTATCTAGTCAGAAGGACATTTATAAACAATGCTTTTCTTTGAAAATGTTCCCTATGTTTACATTTTAAATCTGCTAGGATTGGTGTATGACATGTGGTAAAGCAATCTTGTCATAAGTGGTTTCAGTGACTCATCCATGAACATAGTAGGATACATCAATGTAAATCTAAAGATTAGACATATCCAAGATTCTACTACTTTTCATGTAATTGATGCGCATATACCCTACCACCTACTCATTGGTAGGAAATAACTACGCAATCACAATTTTATACCCTCGACATAGCACCAATGCATTAAAGGCCATGGAAGGGCAAGGATGTATTCATCCCAACCACTAAAACCCCTTCGAGCATGATGGAATAAGTGCTGTAGTAATGTCAATTCACCTAAAGTCTCAAAATGTAAGAGCACATAAACATCTTCTAGTATTGGGGTGATTTCTCTCCATACAATCACAAACATATGTGTTTGAATATCTATCAAGAAATATCTACCTACCACATTTCATGTCCTCAGTACAAGTAGAATTAAATCCGAAAGTAATGATCACAGCATGATAGACCTCGCTTTAATTAAAGCTAACTTATGTTGTGTATTCACTACTGTATGCTTCACCCAAGACTACTAACCAACCATTCTTTGCTTGGCCATAAAAATTGAGTATGCAAGAGGAAGCTCCTTCCTCTCATTTTCAAAAATGTAACACCGACTTCCCCTGTATCGATTTCTTTCCTTTGTTGAGACTCTTACCCTATCTTCCTTCATGTCTTTTCCAAAAGAAGTCCTTAATGATAATCTCATCTAGGTACTTTTCTCGAGGAGAAGGCACCCTCAATGCCTAACCATCTATATGTACTCTCAAGCTTTTCTTATTACCAACAAGGCATCATGTAATCAACTCTTTCTAGCTTCTTACCCAATAGCAAGGACCCTATCACCACCACTTGAGGAGGAAAAGGAGATATATATCAACTAGATCAAAAAGTTGATAGCCCATACCGAAGAAAGAAGAAGAAAAGAAGAAGAAGAAGAAAAAATACACGATATGGCATGTAGCATGGCCGTATAACCAATGTGAAGATATTCAATGCTATTTATCAAATGAAGGCTTTGTAGAATTTGAAGTGCACGGATTGCATAAAGAGAAAAGGGAGGCGAAGCGCTGCAAGGGACTGGTTGCATACTTAGAATGGAAGTGAATCACCAGTAATTAATTTAATTGCTTATGGTTTGTAAAGGGGAAAAAAAAAGATCATTTAAAATATATATAAAGAAGAAGAATGCAATAGAGGAACGTATGCGCTAAGAATTACTTTGGAGATGAACATTCTTGATTTTGAGATGACATCGTCCAGAGATCCAGCTCCTTGATACAAGATACGTTCACTTAAACTCGCAAGATCAAGACACAAGGAATGGAATTTGAGCTTAAGTCCATTATGTAATTACTGACGTCAATTTGGTGATATCGTAGGGTCACAGAACACACGATATCCAAATATTATTTTTCACGATGCTAAACTTGAGCAATGACATTGGATTAAAGAGAGGCCATAAGCCCTCACCATATGATGCTTACGGTGTCATTGAGGTTTTGGATTCAGGGAGCCTTGGAAAACATAAAACAATTTTGCAGAGCCATAGTACCATTATTTGAGTTGTTTCAAGGAAGCATCTCATCATCAACATATAGCCGATTAGAGTTCACGTACTCTTATTTGGCGGTATTTTATTAGTAAAAAGAATTAAATTGATGATGGAGGCATCAAGTCCAGTCATCGATCCTAAGCATGTTGGAAAGCAAACTTCAACCATCATACAAATAAGATATGAAGCAACACAAATTCAAGGAGCAACTGGATGACAAAAACGGAAGAAAAGAACAAAAAAAAAAAAAAGGAAAGCTCAAATACGTTTATCGTAGCAACATATTTTTTGAGAAGACCACAATGGAAGAATACTATAATCGAGATATCAAAGGTACTATTAGCTGTTACTAAAGAGCGCATCGCAGGCATTGAAATACGGAAAGCAACAATAATCAACGTCTCATATCCCAACGCGTTCATCAGGGAACTTTGAACAAGATTGCTTTCATAAACAAGAAAAAGCATATCAGAATGCCGAAAGAAAGATAATAAAAAGCATAAAGAAGCATCGCTCATCCACTGAATGTGTACTTTCCTTACCTTAGCCGTGGATTATCGATGACAAGCTCAAAACGAGGAGTGGCAAGATGCTATTGCTGAGCTCAGTTACGACAACAAGTATAATTGACAATGGCTAGGAAACCATCATCTTGTGATGACTCCACGGAACGATAGCTAGGAAACTAATCATGCAGATGCAATTGACAATAGTTAAGAAACTGTTGTATGGATGAAATTGACGATAGCTAGGAAACTATCGTAGGCACCTATTTACCGTGACCATAATAGCTAGAAAACTACCATTCATACTCATTTGCCACCACTGCGACCATCATGCCCTTATTCTCGTGTGACTGGTGCAAAACGCAGGTTTGTTAAATTCATAGAACAAGCGGTGAGAGACCAAAATAGCAGCTATACTGAACCAATCAGAGAAGATTATGCTACAACGGATTGAATATATGAATTTCCTTTTCTCGTGCGGCAAATTCATCTTCCGAGTATATATATATTTGCTACATATAAAGATTTGTTATAGCGTGTCAAGTAAACAAAAAGAAAGAAGGCCGAGAAGAAAGAAATAATATAGTCTCTTTATCAAAGAAGAAAGTAATCTCCAAAGAAGGAAAGCCTGATTCTATCCTTTTCTGTTAAAATCTCAATGTAACTCATTTGTGGAACACCCATCCTTCCGCCCAACGGAGAAACGCTTTTGGTGAAGGCTAAGAGAAAGCGCAGATGGACCAATGAGGAATCCACCCGAGCCATATATGTTTGTACGATCCAGTATGTGTTTGACATGGAATTTATTTATTTCAATCAGCTGGCCGAAAAGAATCATGAAGTCACCATCGTAACTCAATACCTAGAGCTTTCAAGAGTGAATTGGAAATCCTGGAGGACAATGCCAGTAATAGAATATAGATATATATATATGTATATATATATATAATGGATAAATAATATATATGACATATTCTATTGTTTGGGGGCCAACACAATTTTACTTAAGGTGATGCATGCAATTGAATGGTGCTGCAAGTGTTACGGACCTCTCGAAATGAGCCATTCTTAGGAGGTTCATAAAGCCCAAAGACGAAAGCCCAAGCCCACAAAAGCTTCTAGACGATGAAAAGTTCTAGAAAGTTCCAAAAATATTCAGAATCTTGTATAATAGTAAGTAGGGGTAGGTGAATGTAGTAGTTGGGAATCAATAGTAACTAATAGATCGAATTGATCTTAACTATAGATTGTAAAGGCTTTTTGTATATATAGGGGTATTCCCCTCAGATGTAACACACAAGTTATTTGAATGATACAATATACTATCAGAGTTTCTCTCTCTACTTTCTCTCTCTAACATTGTGAGTGTGTTACAGGCTGACTTTGCCTTCCTTAGTGAGGTCAAGAACGCTAAGTGCCGTACGGGATCGAGCGACAAAATCCGCCCGTGACAAGTGGTATCAGAGCCTGAAAAAGGAATTGCTTGTGGAGAAGATGTCATCTAGAGGAGACAACAACGCTTCAATGGTCAATGAGTTGGCTGACTATGACGATCGCCGTGCTTAATAGGATGGATAAGGTAGAGTTGAGCATTGCTAAGGCCAAAGAACAATTTGATGAGCCCTAAAGGGCAGTCTTAAGGAAATGGAGGAAGAACTCCAAGGCAAATTGCAAGGAGCACTAAATCGGGCTATAAAAAAGCTTAGGCAGCATGGAAATATTATTGAAGAGAAGGGTGATGCTCTCCAACCCCAATTTACGGCCTTAGAAACTAAGGAAGAAGCTTATGAAGCTAAGATTGATGCAGTGGTAGTAGCCATGCGTCAAGAGATTGAAGATCTCAAGACGCAATGACATTTTCCGAATCACTGTTGCAAATGGAATGACCCTCCAGATAGGCCATAGGGCTGATATCCAAAGCCAGAGCACTTTAACGGGATACAGTCTGCTCGAGAAGTAGATAACTTCTTATGGGGAGTAGAACAATACTTTAATGCTATGGAATCTTAGATGATGCTGGAAAGGTATGTACTGCTGCCATGTACCTAAAAAACTCAGCCATGGTATGATGGCGCAGGAAGGCGGCTGATATCAACACTTGGAATAGCTTTGTACAAGAGTTGAAGGGTCAATTCTCCCCCCAAAATGCTACTAAGGAAGCAGAGGTGAAATTGTGTCACCTAACCCATAAGGGTGACATAAAGCAATATGTAAAGGAATTTTCAGAGTTGATGTTGGAGATCCCAGACCTCAACCAAGAAGATGCTTTGGTGATGTTTGTGGATGGCTTAAAGCCCTGGGCTAAATTAAAGCTGGAGCGAAGGGGAGTGGAAGACATTTCTAAGGCTATAGCAGTTGCTGAAGGCCTAATGGAATTTCGGAAGACTGATCCTAAGATGACAGGGGGAAGATGGAAAGGGAGAGTTGAAAGGGAAAAGAGTGGGAGTTCTTCCAAAGGAAAAACCAAAGCAGAAGAAAGAGATAACAATCAAGGAAGAACTCATGAAGGGAGAGACGGGAAAAGATGGAAACCCCGTGAATTGAAATGTTATTTCTGTAATGGACCCCATTATGCTAGGGAGTGTCCGAAGAAAGAGAGATTGGCGGCACTAGTACAGGGGGAAAGCTCAATGATGGGATGAGGCCCAGTTAGGGTCATTTTCGTCTACTCAGTGCTATGAAGTCTCAAGTCAATGACAGAAAAGGATTGATGTATACCGAAGTATCGATAGCAGGTAAGAAACTTAATGCCCTCGTAGATACAGGAGCATCTCATCTCTTTATTTTTGATATGGCAGCAAAGGAGTTGGGGCAAAAGGGTGGAGGAGACCAAAACATGGCTCAAAACAGTTAACTCAAAAGAAGTTCCTACTATTGGAGTAGCCAAGGGGATAAAGCTCCGTATTGGGGGTTGGCAGGGAAAGGAGACAATTGAATGGTGCCAATGGATGATTTTGAGTTTATGATTGGGATGGATTTCTAAATTGTATTGATGCACTTATCGTACTACGGGTTAACTGCATTTGTGTACTTGATCACAACTCGCAATGTGTAGTGCCTGTTGTAAGAAAGGTAGGCCAAGCCACCAAATTCCCTATCGGCTATGCAATTGAAAAGGGACTCAAGAAGAATGAAGTCACTTACTTGGCTGCCTTAAAAGTTAGGGAAGAGATTAGTGGTCAAGAAAGTGTTCCACCTCAAGTGGGGGGAATATTGGAAGAATTTAAGGATATAATGCTGCCAATGTTGCCTAAGAAGTTACCACCAATAAGAGAGGTAGACCATGTGATAGAATTGGAATCTAAAGCCAGGCCGTCCGCCGCCGTCCCATATAGGATGTCACATCCAGAATTAGAAGAATTGAGGCGACATTGAAGGAATTACTAGAAGCAGGTTTCATTAGACCTTCAAAGGCACCTTTTGGAGCTCCCATACTTTTCAGAAGAAACAAGATGGGTCACTCCGAATGTGTATTGATTATCGAGCCTTGAATAAGGTCACAATAAAGAATAAGTATCCCATTCCATTGGTATCTGATCTATTTGACAAGTTGGGAGAAGCTAGATACTTCTCCAAATTGGACTTACGCTCGGATATCACCAAGTGAGGATTGCAGAAGGAGATGAACTCAAGACCACTTGGTTACAAGGTATGGTGCTTTTGAATTCCTAGTCATGCCGTCGGCCTTACCAATGCCCCGGCTACTTTCTGTACACTTATGAATCGTGTTTTAGTCCCCTTTCTTGATCAATTTGTAGTAGTATACTTGGATGACATTATGATTTATAGTAAATGTTGGAGGAACATATAGAGCACCTTCGCTCAGTATTCTTAGCTTTGAGGAGAATGATCTATATGTGAAAATAGAGAAATGTGCCTTTGCATAAGAAGAGTGACGTTCCTTGGTCACATAGTGGGGAGAGGAAAGATTAGAATGGACGAAGGAAAGGTGCGGGCCATCAGGATTGGAAGGAACCTACCAAGCCTACTGAGCTGAGATCCTTCCTTGGCTTAGTAAATTACTATAGAAGATTCATTAAGGGCTATTCGAAGATAGCAAGCCCATTGACGGGCTTACTCAAAAAGGATACCCCTTGGGGTTTGGAGTATAGAGAGACGGCGGGCACTCAACACCCTGAAAATGGCAATCACTAAGGAGCCGGTCCTTCTCCTTCCCAACTTTAGCAAACCCTTTGAGGTATGTACTGATGCTAGTGATTTTTCTATTGGAGGAGTTTTAATGCAGGAAGGATACCCCGTAGCATTTGAGAGCCGAAAGTTGAACGACATAGAAAAGCGATACCCAGTGCATGAAAAGGAGATGACGGCGATAGTACATTGTCTTTGGGTATGGAGGCATTACTTGTTAGGGAAGAAGTTTGTGGTCAAGACTGATAACATAGCCACCAGCTATTTTCAGACTCAAAAGAAGCTCTCTCCTAAGCAAGCCCGATGGTAGGTTTTCCTGGCAGAATTTGATTTCGACCTTGAACATAAGTCAGGTAAACTAATGTTGTAGCGGATGCTTTGAGCCAAAGGGGTTTAGTTGGCAGTCATCAGCAAACCTGAAAGCAACCTCATTGATAGAATCTAAGAGGGATGAAGAGTGATAAGCAAGCTAAAGCTCTATTGATCCAATGTCAAGAAGGGAAAACAAGAGATATTTGGCAAGAGAATGGACTAATATATACAAAGGGACAACGAATTATGTGCCCCATTCTTTGAATCTAAGAAGGGAGATACTTAGAGAGTGTCATGATTCTAAATGGGCAGGTCATCAAGGAATGCACCGCACACAAGCCTTAGTGGAAGAAAAGTATTTTTGGCCACACATGAGGGAAGATATTGAAAGCTATGTCCGAACTTGTCTCGTGTGTCAACAAGATAAGGTTGAACACAAGGCAACTCGGGACTACTAAAGCCTTTTCCCATTCCTGAACGGCCATGGGAAAGTGTTTCCATGGACTTTATTGTAAGTTTACCCCGATCGGAAGGGTATGATACAATCATGGTTGTGGTAGACAGTTCTCAAAATACGCGACTTTGTCCCAGTAACAAAGGAGTGCCCAGCAGATGAAGCTGCCCGTTGTTCTTGAAACGTATAATAAAGTATTAGGGCCCGCTAAGAAACATTGTGAGTAATCGAGATGGGCAATTTACAGGGAAATTTGGACAGAACTGTTCAAACTTATGGGATCCGAGTTGAACTTTTCAACTAGTTTGCATCCCTAAACGGATGGTCAGACGAAGCGAGTGAATGCTTTAGTCGAATATACTTAAGGCATTTGTAGGGGTTAACCAACACAATTGGACCAAGTTGTAGATGTGGGACAGTTCATCATTTAACCTACAGAAAAATGAGTCCATCGACAGAGTCCTTTCGAGGTCGTCCTGGAAAGCAACCCTTTAACTCCTCATACAGTGGCAATAGGATATACGGGGTCCAGCCCTCCCGCATATAAATTTGCAAGGGGAAAGGCAGGAAAATCACAACTTAGCTCGGACATACTTAAACTAAGCTATCAAGAGAATGAAGAAGATTGCAGACAAGAAGCGAGGCCGATGGAATATCAGGTAGGTGACCAAGTACTTGTTAGTTACATTTGATACAACGTACGAAGGGACAACTACATAAAGGTGTAATGAAGCGAAACAGGGTCCATTCCCAATTGTGAAACAAGTGGGGCCCAGTATCTTACAAATTGGAACTTCCATCTAAACTAAAAAATTTCCCCCTAGTTTTCTACGTGAGCATGCTAAAACCATTCCACAAAGATGAGGAAGACCCTATAAGAGCTATATCACAAAGGGCCCCAATAGGAGTACGGGATTCATTTGATAAGGAAGTGGAAGGGATCATAGCTAATAGACATGTGAAGAGATGTAAACAAACTCCCAAACATGAGTATATGGTAATTTGGAAGGGAAGACCAGAGAGTGAGACCAGTTAGGAACCAGCAGAAGCACTGTGGCAATTTAAAGACAAGATTCGACAGTTCCACGATGAAGGAGCAACGAGGGCGTCGTCGGATTGAGTGGGGGAGAATGTTACGGACCTCCTGAAATGGGCCATTCTTAGGAGGTTCATAAAGCCCGAAGAAGAAAGCCCAAGCCCACAAAAGCTTCTAGATGATGAAAAGCTCTAGAAGGTTCCAGAGAAGTCCAGAATCTTGTATATAGTAAGTAGGGGTAGGTGAATGTAGTAGTTGGGAATCAATTGTAACCATTAGGTCGAATTAATCTTAACCGTTCGATTGTAAAGGCTTTCTATATATATAGGGATATTCCCCTCAGATGTAACACACACAAATTATTTGAGTGAATACATTATACTATCAGAGTTTCTCTCTCTACTTTCTCTCTCTAACATTGTGAGTGTGTTACAGGCTGACTTAGCCTTCCTTAGTAAGGTCAGGAACGCTAAGTGCAGCACAGGGTTGAGCGACGAATCCGCCCATGACACAAGCTCATACACTAAAGAAAAAAAAAAAGAAAAGGAAGAAGAAAAAGAAAAGAGAAAAAAATGAATGATGAAGATAACATGCACATATTGCCCGAGGGCAATAGAATTTCACTAGCCTATGATAACACGTGCAATTAAATGATGCCATTAAGTCAAGTATTATTATAACAGTAGTAGTAATAATAATAATTATAATAAAGTATAGAGAATTGTTATTCCTTGCGATGCTAAGTCTAGACTCTTATGATATGACTCCTTGGTAGATAGAGTCTTCAACTATGTGGGCGCACTTGACAGTGATGTGGTTGTTAAAGAATATTTTCAATGCCTATACCCTTTCGACTTTATCTAAAGGACTGTAGTTAGAAACAAAATGTAAAAGGATGAAATTTTTTTTGGGTTTTAAGCCCATTAAATGATCCGGGCTCAATTCTTTAGGATAAGTGATAAAGATCTAAGGGGTCGAGTCTATGTTTTTTGGGATGATTTTGGGGAGATGTGGTATGGCAGGCTTGAAATAAAGACCATTGGATCTACTCATCTACTCTCAATCTTTCTTTAAAAAGTTCATGCACATAAAGAGATTCGTCATGGGTTTTAGACTCAACATGAGCCCATAGAATGATCTATCAATAAGAGGGCTCATCTCGGCATCAATTGTCATCGTGATCTGATAGACATCATCAATCGCCTCACTTTATAAATACTCAAAGCTTTTTGTTATTTGACAATTTAAAACCCTCTAGAAAATAGTATTGTGCTATCACACTGTTAGCATGCAAGATTAGCAAAACTTAAAGTGAAAAGCATACCACCCTCATATCTAGAATAGTGGGATTAATGTTTTATAGCTTCTCCACATGTCATGTGTACATTCAAAACTTCTTGAGACTACCTACTCTTCCTCCTTGTTTCATCTTTTCCAAATCATCTCTTACGTGTCATTCTATATCACTCGTCTAAGGCTAAGTATAGCGCAAGAGTCAGACTACATTTACAAGACCACTACAACTAGATCCCTCATCTACAAAAGCAAGTGAGGGGGAAAGATGTTATGACACAATTGTATAAATGGGTTTGTATTGTATGGTGTCATGTCTATTACACATATGGTTGGTTAGAGAATATTTTGTTAAGAGAATATGATTGTATCGTATTTGGAATTATATCCATAGTTTGCATCTCTAAAAAATCAATAGAAATCAAAGAACATTATTTTCGAAATTCCAAATGTTTAGCAACGCTCTTGATTCGAAGCCAATTTTTTGGGTTTTTTCACGGTGCATGTTTGCTTCATAATTTTGGGGAACTTCCTTTGATATTTTATTACAATATATAATACATCTTATATTCCAACCTCAAATCCTATTATACTCTTCATTCAAATTTTACACTTAAATTCATCATATTCTAAATCCAATTTTGTGGCCAAAATCTAAAATTAACATGATAAGTTGTAGTTAGTGTAAAGAGAGAAGATGCTTGATTGCTAACTTGCATTTGTTTGACTCCATTCAAATTTGCGTTTTTACCTTTTAATTTTTTTTATTGTATTTGTGGGATTTAAATATAAGAGAAAGACAATGACAAAACTGTCTTGAAGCCAAGACTGTATATACAAGTATATAAATAAGATATAAAAGAGTATAACATGTACTTATGTTTATTGCTCTTTGTTTTTTATTTTATTTTATATCATTTTTATCAAATTTTGAGTTTTTCCTCAACAATTCTTTTTATAATAGAATTTGTACTGTATGTATTAATAAGATTATTTATTTCTAACATTGCATTTTCAAAATCTTTTAATGCATGTCCCTAAAATTTGCACCAAGAGGGGTGAATTTGTAAAATGAAACTATGTGTCAAAGACTTAATTTTTCTCACGTAAATTTGAAAATTGCTAACAATCTTAGTGATATAAATTCTATATCTATCTATCTATAACAAGCCATTAAAGCTCTTTTTGTGCCTTATATATATTGAAAATAATATCTTATTTCGTAACTAACTCCAACAACATCTAGCCCACATTTGATTTCAATGACACTTTCCTCCCACTACCCAAAATATTTAATAGAATAACTCCCCATCTCCATTTTTTTCTCCCGTCAATCCTCAATGCTTAGAATAATGTATTTGCTTACTTTGTAATTTACATCCACTATGCTAAAGTGAATAATATGATTTTTGTATCCTGTATACTAAAAATATCATAGTGTTGCAATATATAAATACAATTGAAATAAAAAGTACGATTGATTAGAATTACAACTAGAGAGAAGTAGGAAAGTTATTATAAACATTATATTTATTTTTTATACACCCATAAAGCAAGGGTGCACTTTCTGGTAGTATTTATATATTATGTATATTATTTGTGTCGATAGTTGATTTTCGTCTCGGTATACAAATACCTGCAAAACAAAAAAATGCTATGGGGGTGCCAAAGGGTACTCCCGGTAAGACCACTCTGATATCTAAGTCAGTCATTTTGTAACAAGAGTAAACTAGAGAGAATAAAAAAGAGGATCTCCTTATCTAAGAGTCTTATTTGGTATTTATAGTAAGTTAATAAAGATTATTCCTAGATTGGATCATTGGCCCTGGCTTAGAAATTAGCCAACTAATATAAGTCCACGTAATAATTATTCAAAAATGCTTATCAACACTTGCCCCCACTCTATTTGGTAACAATGTCAGAAAACAGAGTATTTAGAGAGGTTGACTTTGTGGAATTTCTAGAAAGGTTTGTAATCCCGACCTAAAGAAGTAAGGCGCTTAAAGAAGTAAAGGCCTAAAAAAAGCAAAAAGTTTGAATGATCAAAGCACTTATAAATATCGGTATGCCTAAAAAGGTAAAAACCTAAAGAAGTTAGAATGCCTGAAGAGTAAAAGGCCTAAAAAAACTAATATACTTTAAGAGATGAAAACGCCCGAAGAGACGAAGGTCTAAAAAGATCAATACACTTAAAAAAAGTGAGAGTACTTGAAGAGGTGAACACCAAACATTAAGCTCGGCTTACACAAATAACAAGCTCGAAAAATTATCCACACCAGTCTGACACTTAGCAACACTTAATTTGACACGATCCAAGAGCAAACGATAGTTGGGTACACACACAATATCATGCAAATAGAGGACCAGTTAAGCATATGTACTTGACACTTAATTTACCCACAAGCAGCTTGGAAAAGAGTAATTCGGTCACTATATTTTGGGAGCTCGGTTTTTAAAAACCTGACACTATAGCTCAGAGCTCATTATCTACGAACATGGCGCGATAAAAGCTGGTGCGGAATGTGAATTGCATGGTCTCGATGGTAGAAAGAGCTCGAAGTTGATCATCGGAGTGGCCGTTCGGGCCACCTCGCTGCAACTTCTCGACCGTTTAGCATGGGACTTGAAGTTTCTATTTGGTGAACAACTTGGCACAAAAGCTTCTCGGCAATTCAGCACAGCCATGGAACTTTGACTACTCTGCCAAAAAGGAGTTTATAGCGCAGACTACCTCGACCACTGGCAGCCGATAGAAATCTCTCGGCATGGCATGGTGCTCTGGAATTCGATTACTCTGAAGTACTCGACCTCTCGACTCCTCGGAGGCCGATAAAAATTGCTCGACACGGTACGGACCACAGATTATGATTCAAAACGGGGCCGTACTATGCATTCATCTAAGGCAACGAGAAACTAATTGCTAAGCCGACACACTGTAGTGATCCGATTGATGTTGATGGCTCGCACTCGGTGAATAAAGCCTTGGATTTTTTTTTGGATTCGCTCAGCCTTCTTAAAGTACAGTGTGTATGGATTTGAAGAGTTCCGCACAGTGGATGGAAACTTGAACTTTGTTTTGTTCGTACGTAATCTATTTTATAAGTGCATGCGTTGAGCTTAGCCCATGTGTAGTCGGCTTCTCGGGAATCATTGTAGGCCGAAAAAAAAATAATTCAATATCAGAGGCTGAACATCAGTTGCTCGGTAACTTGGCATTTGGTTCGCAACTCTGGTTGGGATGTGGGGTACTGGTCTTGCTTGGACTTGTTATCATGAAGACCAGTTCAAGCGTTGCAATGAAGCAACAACTCAAATGGCTGCTTGGAACTTCCTGTGACTTAAAAAAGATCGGCCAAGGAATCATATCAACAAGGAGTTCAGCTCAGATTCACCCTCGAATCAGATCGAACTCTGAGTACGTAGCTCGGCTACTAACCAAGTTCAGATGCTTGGTCTCATTCTAAAAAGCTTATATGTGTGCAATAGAAAGGAACTTAGAAATCACAGCACACAAATGTTATTCGTATGCACTCAGCAAGTAGTGCTCGGCAAGAGTTTCTTGACCATGTGTGCACTATAATTTGGAAACCATGCTCGCATTGGTTTCGGGCTGCTATGGTATGGCGAACAAATGGCTCGACAATTCAGAACTTTGGCTGATGCGAAACGAGCTTAGGTGGAGTTACTTCTCAGCCAACATTGTTACTCTTGGCCAAGTGTCTTCCCTGCAACTTATTCAAGAACGCCTAGCCTTTGACCAATAAAGCTCGGCACATCGGAATCGTGGCCTTCACTTAGCGGAGATTACAGATAGCTTGGCATGGGTGCACTACAGATCAAAACTTGGTCGCTTGAAATAGTTGCTTGGGGTCTCACGATTGGCTACTACACGGCCAATTTATGACAGTCATTCAGTATGTAGGAGTTGAAACTTGAGTTATAAATCACCACCGAAGTTAGATTGCAATTAGGACATTTGTAAGTTCAATCCGAACACCACCTCGGCATGAAGCATAAGAATTACAATTAAGAATCGGACCTTTGCAAATGGTGGTTACAAACCAAGTGATGACAGTTACGAACCATAAAGAGATAGAATCGTGGTTATTCAAACATGTCAACTCACATGAGGAAGGTAGTTACAACCCATAAAAAAAATAAAAATGCGGTGGTTGCACTTTCGCATGGAAAAAAACCATCATGCTTCTACTCTTCCGGTTTCATGTATTTTCCAAAAATGAGTGCAACACGTGGTTCATCCTGTAGAATACATCCAAAAATCCGAAACTAAAATAGAAGATGTTTGAAGCCGTAGTGCATTAACAAATTACAATCAAACATAAAAAGAACTTCAACCAAGTACTATAAGGTAATGTAAAAGAATGAATCATGGGACGAAAATACCACGAAATTCCATAGTTTTAGAAATTCCTTTTCAACCAATAATGGGCATTACTCTCTTTTCCTTTTCTTTTAAATTGTTTCCCACAAACAGCTTCAATTGTTGATAGTTGATTGTCATCTCGATATGTAAATACCTGCAAAACAAAAAAAATGGCTATAGGAGTGCCAAAGTATACTTTATTGCAACCACTGCTATACTAAATCAGCCCTCTTATAATAAGAGTAAACTAGAAAAAATGAAAAAAAGGGTCCCCTTATCTAAAGGTCTTGCTAAAGATTGTCCTTAGATTAGATCATTAAATCGGGTTTAGAAATTGAGTCAACTAATATAAACTCATATAATAATTATCTAAAAATATCCATCATTAATTAGTTTTTCATATTATGATTTTATTTACTAATTATATGAATACCAATTACTATTAACATGTACATTAAATTATATTCATATATTTTTTACATTTAATTGAAATGAATTGATATTATTGAGTATGTATAAATTATCAAATGCATTATTATTAACATATTGTCAAATCCCAAATTATTAAAACATTACAAGTTTTAATATATTATTCCACATTATCAAAGTCACATTATATAATTAATTTAAATTATCCATCTCATGATTTCAAGCAATTACATAAAGCTACATTATGCCACAATATATTAACATTATAAATTTTGTATCACATACTACATATGCATTATTACATTAAACAACATTTTATTATATATTACATGCATCATTACCTAAACCATATAAATGAAGATGTACAAATTCTATTGAATTATTAATAATATATTACATGTATCATAACATTACAAAACTATTTGTTATTATATACACAACATTAATATGTTACATTAGTCATCAACATACTTTATTATATATATATTACATATCATATTCACAAATTGACTATTATTATGTCATAAAGTTTATTAATGATCATGAAATATTAACTATATACACATTATAACTTGTAACATGGAATTTATATTTATACACATTATGATGACAATATCATTAAAGTATTCAACATATTATTATATTATACATATATCATAAATTATGTAAATTACACATTCAATTCAACAAAATATTTTTACGGTAGACGTTATTATATAAAATCACACAAACAATTCATCTTAAGAATTCCAACTCAATTTTGCATCAATAAGTTAATCAACAAGAACAAGCCAAGATAAGTAGCTTACCTTTTGGGTAAATAAACCAGCGAAGTATTCAAGAGGCTTTAAAATGACTCTTAGCATGACTGTAGTGGTTCTCAACTCCTCTTGATCTTTGAAAGCCCTCTATTAAAAAATTCATGATTGCAAGGCCCTCAATTTTCCAAAAAACCGAAAAACTTCGAACGTAAACCCTAGAATAAAGTGTTCTTGATTCAAACAACAATTAAATTCATATGAGGACTATTTAATGAAATTGGCTAATAGGTTTAATCCTTAGAAAGCAAAGAACATCCTCATTTCTTTAGTTTGCCTTAATTTGCTTTTAGGGAGTGAGAATTAAAGAGACAAAGAGGTAAGTCAAAATGGTGAAATTCCTAGAGAGAGAAATAGATGATTTCTCATAATGAGAGCAATGAAATTATTATGTGTGTCGAATGGATGTTAAAATGCCTTATGTATAGTGTAGAGTCAGGATTAAAGGGTTTTTAAGAAATATCCTTATTTGATTAAAAAAAAAAGAAATGAATCTTTATTACATCTTTGTTGAATGGGCATGGTTTTGATATTTTTTTCCATATTTTTATCTAATTTTGTCACAATTTTTAATTCTATGGAATTTAAATATGTAAAATTATCTTGCAATGCCTTTTTACCAAATTGTATGTCCTTATTTCGTGATGTGTCTACAAAAGAAAGATTTAATTTACCAAATTCAAATCAAGTGCATATATTGTACAGTAAGAGTTACATAATTTTGTTATTTTTATGGTACATTTTCCTTAAATAAAAGTTCAAATTTTTTATGCCCATGAAAAATTATTTTATGCTTTTTAATTTCTATTTTTTTTAACGATTTTATAGTAAAAAACTTATTGAAACTAAGTAAAAAATATGGATGCAATATGCAAAAATTGCCATTTTAAATTTGAATTTTCTAGAAACATTCTACACACGGCAAAGAGGGGAGGAGAAACATAGGTCTTTAACCTCATCAACGGAGCACCATGTAAGACTTAACAAATGGGCCATATGGTGCAATGTAGCTCCTAGTCATCCATTACATGATGCCATGTTAATGCCATGTAGCAACCAATGGTTTGGTATCACATGAACCCTTCCAGACAAGCGCCATGTAACAACTATTAGAGGTTGACATATGGTGATCTATATGATTACCTTTTTGTCTCCACTTATTTTTTTTTTTTTTCACTTTCTTTCTTCTTCTTACTCATTAGTTCTTCCTTCGACTTTTACATTTCCTTCTTCAGCTTCTTTTTTCCTTTTTTTTAAAAAAAACACTCCCTAAAATTATACAAATAACTACCTTGCTTTTAAAAAATCTTACTTCCTTGATAAAACTATTGTAGATTCTATAAATGTACATAAAAAATATTTTGAATATTTATCTACTTAACCAAATTAGGAACCTGATTTGTACCGGTATTTGGCTTTTATTTAGAATTTCAAATTGCTATAAAATGACCATTTTAAATCTGATTAAAACATGGTTTAAGGTAATGGTTTCCTTTAAAAAGTGTACTTCCAAAATATTTTCAAATGAGCTAGCCAAGTTGCTAAAAGGAAAAAAAAAAGATATTTTCAATCAATGCTTTTTTTGTGCTGAAATTCCTAATTTGGCTAAATTGTATCTTCCTATTTTTATTATAAAAGTTGATTTGATCATTAAAAAATTATTTCCGCATAATATTGACTCAAATGGGCCATACCATAGCACTTCTTACAATTTCTAGATTTTTTTTTTTTAGGTTTTCTCTTCTTTTTCAATTTCTTGGTTTTTTTTCTTTATTTTGTATTTTCCATTTTTTGTAATTTTTGTCTTTTACTTGATTTTTCCATTTTCCTTTATTGACCCTTTTTTCATAAAACTAAGATTTTAAAGTAGAGATAGGCTTAGGGAAGTGAAAAGGGGTATCTACAACTGACAAAATAGTTATAATTTAAGATAAGGACTTAATAAAACCATGACATGACGATGCATCAATAAGAATAGTAGTTTTTGAAAATGGATATTTTGAAAACGTATCATGCTAATCCATTACTGTGTCAATCGTTTATAGTAATAAAATCACTGTGTCACTTCCTCAAAGTAAAGGGCTCATCTAAGAACTAGATCCTAATCTGTTACTCTAATCTAAGCTAATCAAATTGATAGATGAGAAATTATGGAGGAAAGTAAATTCAAGTATAAGAAATTAACAAATGCAATTCAATAAAGGTGTAGGCTTCTGACATGTTTTTCATATAACAATAAGGTTATCCCATTAAGATATCAGGTATGGTCTTTAAGTGGATTTTGATAGAATTCACTTGAGTGCAATCTCAAGCAAGCATCCCCCTCAATTATATAACGACAGATCTCCTCTCATTTCCATGACCTAAACCATATAAGGTAATGTAAACTCAATGGAATCCATTGTTTTCGAAGTTTAAGTTGATGTTTGTGATCTACAAAAGAAGAAATATAAGCCTTTAGAGGTGTCGAGATTATCTAGCGTAGTCACTCCCCATACCTAAAGTTAAGTTTATGTTTAAAGTATGAGGAAACAAGTAAGTAAGTGAGTGAATAGAGTACATGAAGAGTTCTTATAGTAGTTGATCACCCATATTTATAGACTCTTGTCTAATAACTATATTTGCAGGTTATTGAACACTAGTAACACATGGCATCTCTTGAATTTTGTAATGTGCAAATCATAGGAAGAAGTGGGCAGTTGAGCAATTATCATCAGGAGAACTATCGAACTATTTGCACCTTAGTCCTGTCATTTTCAATGTTAAGCTTTATGGGCTGGGCTTCAACAATTTAACCATAGAAGACGCTAGCTAGCAAGGATGCTATGAGCTAATGAAGCTTTAGGAAAAGGTTAATGGTAGAAATGTCGATTTAGTGGCGCTAATCAAACAAAAGCCACCCTAAGGCTCAATTAGAAGTATAGTCATAGTACTTGATTTAATTCCTAACTTAGGATAGGTTAGCATTGTGCCAACCACATAACTATAGGGATGAAAATCCATTATCAATAGAATCTCAACTCCTAATCTCCTCTTAGTCCCATGGTTATGAAAAACCTATTCATCAATGCTCCAAAAACACCATGAAAATGTAGGATTCTCATAACTGATCTCCTTTCGTTTCATAATTATGAAAACCCATTTTTAATCTCAAAGGATTCTTATGATTAATCTCCTTTCAGTCTTATAATAGCAAAAAAACCCAATTAAGATAATCAAGTAAAGCTCAATAAAAGAACAACAATAGACCATCAAACACTAAAATCCTAAACAAACTCCATACCTATTCCAAAACTACATTATTTCACCAACTCCAAATTTCACATTTCATAAACCCAAAAAATACTTAGTCT